>JACXGI010005159.1:30264-48877 GCA_016801175.1 Esox masquinongy | reverse complement strand
ACACGAGCGGGCGGCCGAGGTACAGACGGATGGCGGGCAGAGTAGTCAAGGACGGGCAGAAGGTCGACACACGAGCTGGCAGCAGACGTACAGGCGGGGAACAGGCAGAGTAATCGGGGACGGGCAACGAGTCGGTACACGGGAAATTCAGACAGAAAGTAGACTCGAGGATAGCTGGGTAGCGCATGTGTAAATCGACAATAATCCGGCAGGGAGGAGATGGCAGAGGACTGTGGAAATACTGTTGGTGATGGTAAGATTGGGAACAGGTGCGTAATTGCGGATTGGGAACAGGTGCGTAATAGGGAGACGAGCGGGTGTGTGACTGGCTCAGGAACGCAAGGACCCGCCTCTGCGCGATCGCGGAGGCGGGGGCATGACAGAATTTGCATTGTCTGATGTTTGCTCTTAAAATTGCTTGTAGTTTGTGGTTTCATAGGGGCAATAAGACATTTCAGGGAGTTTTGGTACATGACCACTACACCAAGGCTATATGCTCTAGTGCCTTATTGCTTCAAATATAGCACTAATTAAAATAAATGTTTATTCCTTTCAATTTTATTGTTACACATTGCACCTTCACTTTTTGTATGATTTTGAGCGCAGATAAAATCACGTTGATCATTTTTGCATCCCTACCCCTTGCACTGGATACCTTTTGAACTGTCTAGAGTTCTCTCTCTCTCTCTTACGCACTGGATACCATTCATTCCAGCCTGAAAACCCTCATCCTGGTTTAAATAGAAAGTACCATAACTCTTTCTAGTTTATAAACCATGGGCTATTTGGGATACTTGAAAGGATATAACACTATAACTCAAGCCCAGTAGTGTGGAAAACCTGTGTGGTCAGAAAAAGATAAACATTTCCTATAACATGATTACAAGTAAGCCTGCGTAATTATTAATGGTTGCAAACAACTGATTTCCAACAGCAGTCTCATTTGGCTATTTCTCAGGGTAATACTTAATTGGTGAACTGTGAGTACAGCATTTATTTATTCAGAAGATTATGATAAAACATTGAACTAATTTCTCCAATGTCCTGGATAGCCCCTTAATAGTTTGTAGCCTATGCTTAGGCCTACTGGCTACAGTGATTTGTACATTCTATTTAAACTGCAGACCAAGAATATCTTGTGGACCGTGATAACTAAACCTAAGGCAAAGATTGTAATCCAAAATGTAGATATGTAAACACAAATGCCTGTAGTGAGTTAAAAAAGCCCCTAGTGTTAAACTGTAACTAGTTAGGTACAGTGACTGTAGTGTAATGAGAAATGTATGTTGAGGAAGAGTGGAAGTGTATTCGATGAAGAGGCGTGTCTGGCCCCACCAAGTCTCCAACACACCCATGGTGATGTTAATCAGGGGTCCTGCATAACATTTGCTTCTCTAAACATCTTGAACACCAGGTGTGGGCCATCAGCCCCACCCTCCGGAGCTCTCCTGGAGAGGTGTGAAACTGAGCAAACTAAATGCATGATGGTGTGAACATTTATCTGTAGTGTTTGGATTTTTCCTGTTCCCCATAAATAATAATGTATTGTACAGGTTATGGATCAAACTTCACAGGAACATAGTAAAAAATGATTGTCCTTGTTGCATGTCTGACAACAACAGGCGGCAATGCCCCGTCCATTCGATAATTTTGCATTGATTAAGTGCAAAATTATCCTTTCCTTTCTGTTCATTGTGTTCGCCAGGGTAAAAGTAATGCTAATGACTATTTGTGGGAGTGTTTCAGATATGTCTGATTTTAGGATAAATAGCCATGTCCCCAAAAAGTTATTTGAGTTTATCCTCATTAAAGAGACCTCCCAACACATTGTGTTGTAGTCATTTTTAGGAGTTTGTCATCGTTAAAGAGACCACCCAACACGTTGTGTTGTGGTCATATTTAGGAGTTTGTCATCATTAAAGAGACTTCCCAACACATTGTGTTGTAGTCATATTTAGGAGTCTATCGTTAACAGAAGCACCTAGCACACCTTCGTGCTATAGTGTGTCTTATGGAATACTTAGTTGACTTTTAGTTGGGATGACATTGGAATGACGTTGAATTGTGTTGGTATGTAACTATACTTTGTATTGTAACTTTATGACTTGATTGGAATAAATTGTAATACTTTGGAATATAGATTACTACAGCACTCCTCATTCATCTTCATACTTGAGCTTGTAAGGCTTCTGATAATCACACACACATACAGTACATACGTAAGTTGAAGTGACCAGACTTGACATCCCTGAGTTCTAGGTCTCTGAACAGTCTGGGTGGTCCCAGGGACACATGCCATTGTGGGCATCCCTGAGTTCTGGGTCGAAGTTGGTCCCAGGGACACATGCCATTGTTGGAATCCCTGAGTTCTGGGTCGAAGTGGACCTGGGAACACATGCCTTTGTGGGCATCCCTGAGTTCTGGGTCTAAGTTGTCCCAGGGACATATGCCATTGTTGGAATCCCTGAGTTCTGGGTCTAAGTGGACCTGGGAACACATGCCATTGTGGGCATCCCTGAGTTCTGGGATCTGTCTGGGTGGACCCCAGAAACACATGTCATTTTAATGTTAGGCTTGTGACGAAAGGAGTAGCTAATCTTTATTAAAGACTGCCAACATATGGTCTTTGACAATAACATTTATTTACTAACAATACGGAGTCGGATTATATATTTATATTTATTTATCACCAAGGTTACGTTCCCTTGCACTCATTTCCCCAGCTGTCCCCCGGTAACCTCCTAAGTGGTAAACCTTTCCAACCACTCTCTAATACCCCTCACTACATGACCATTAAGCAGTAAAAGAGAGATGGCAAATAAGAGATTTTTCTATAGGCCTGTCCAGTGAGTTTGATTATGTATTGACAAGACCCTCAGGGCATGACCTTATTCCTCTGTGTGGCAAATGTTCTGAAAATCCACAACCGACAGTTCAATGTCACAGTAAAGACATAAAAGAATAAGGCAGGGTAATTCACGTCAGTAGATAACATGAAAGGAAATGAGAAAGAAAGTCTTTGAAGGACTGAAGGATTGAACAATATGCTTGGAAATGTATATATTTCATATATTTTTTTAGTAATATATTAAATATTGCATAAAATATTTCGGCAATTCCATAATAACAGTACAACACAGACTTTTCAGTCTTAAGATTAGTTTGATTAATTTAGTGCATAATAGATCTAAACATTTTCAACAGATTTTTGGGAATACTTTCACACACTGGCTGTTATTCTGTTAGCTATCCAATATTCAATTATATTTCATATTCACTCATTGTGGTCCTTCAGATCTCACAACAGTCCAGTTTGCAGGTCCAACTGCAATATGATGACATAACAGCCATTTGTGGAAAAGCATTTGCACAGTCCTAACTGATTAATGTCCTATATAATGAATGTTATTTTCATAAGGAGTATTCAAATTGCCCATAGTTTTCCAGTCATGTATTTAGCCTTGTCCTGGGTTAATAATCAAGCTCACCGGATATTTAATTTTTAGTCCTGGACTAAGCCTAACCTAAGTGGGTGAAACAATCCCATAACATCTCAAATGGATAAGTCAATTATTGTTTTATATATCAGTTTGAAGAATGTGGTACATCAAAGTACATTGTCTATCAAAGATCTGTTGAACATGCCTTCAATTATATAATATGCAGAGTTTGCTAACACCAGTCAGCTGAAAGCTTGCTAATGTTAACTAATGAACTGACATCGAAAGGACGTTAGAAGCTATTTCGTTACAAAAGTTTTTACACAAATTACTTTAGCTTTATCCTTCCAAAGCAGCTAGCTAGCTGAAGTTAGCTAGGGTCAGACAACAACAGTTGACCTCAGAACACAGTGACTAGCACAACTAGCTATTGTAGCCTTAGGCACTGCTGCCTCACAGGTTCAGGTTTAAGCAACTCGGCCAATTGTTCTGCATCAATTTGAATACCAAACGTAAACACGCTTCAGAAAAAAGAACACTAAACTTTCCCCTAAAATAGGTGGCCAATATGCAGCTAACTATGCAAAGTTACAAAAAATAGTTTAGAGATTTAGCAGACAGTGACTTACATATTTTAGTTGCTATGTTCAGGGACAAAATTAAAATGTTTCCCCTTGCCAGTTTGGGATTTGATCTGGTAACCTTTGATCTACTGGTTAGACACTATAACCACTAGGCTAACAGCAGCCTACTAAGAACCAACCAGTAAAAAAGCTTACACATGAATTATGTATTTAATACACCGCTCAGAAAAATTAAGGGAACACTTAAATCATACATTGGGTCTCGATGAAGGAAATATATTAAAGATCAAAATCTTTACTGTACATTGTGTAATTCGTTGAGAACAAAATTACGTAGCAACAGTCAATGGAACCATAAATCACCAACCAATTGAGGGCCAGATTCAAACTCAAAGATAAAAAAAAACAATTGAAATTACAGGCTGTTCCAAATTGCATGAAATTCATCACGGCAACTCATAATGTGACTCAGTAGTGTGGATGGCCCCCACGTGCCTGTATGCACTCCCAACAACATGCCCCTGGTGAGATGGGGGATGGTGTTCTGGGGGATCTCCACCCAGACCTGAATGAGAGCATCAGTGACCTCCTGGACAGTCTGTGGCGCTACATGGCGGCGTTGGATGCACTGATACATAATGTCCAAGAGGTTCTCAATTGAACTCAGGTCTGGGGAACATGAGGGCCAGTCAATGGCATCAATGCCTTGGTCATCCACAAACTGCCTACACACTCTGGCCACATGAGGCCGGGCATTGTCCTGCATTGTCCTGTCACTGCATAAGGTCTGCCACAGCGCAAGGTCTAACGATGAATCTGAGGATTTCATCCCAATACCTAACAGCAGTCAGGGTACCGTTGGCTAGCACAGGTCAGTGCGACCCTCCAAGTATATGCCTCCCCAGACCATCGCTGACCCACCACCAAAACGGTCATGCTGGATGATGCTGCAGGCAGCATAACGTTCACCACAGCATCTCCAGACTCTTTCACATGCTCTGTCACATGCTCAGTGTGAACCTGCTCTCATCTGTGAAGAGAACAGGGCGCCAATGGCGGACCTACCAATTCTGGTGTTCTTTGGCAAATGCCAATCGAGCTGCACGGTGCTGGGCTGTGAGCACAGGTCTCACTAGCCCTCATGCCACCCTCATAGTGTCTGTTTCTGATAGTTTGCAGATCAGTAGCCCACTGGACGTCATTTTGTAGGGCTCTGGCAGTGCTCCTCCTGTTCCTCTTCGCACAACGGAGCAGATGCCGGTCCTGCTACTGGGTTGATGCCCTTCTACACTCCTGTCCAGCTCTCCTCATGTAAATGCCCGTTTCCTGGTACCTCCTCCAGGCTTTTAAGACAGTACTGGGAGACACAGCAAACCTTCTTGCGATGGCACATATGAATGTGCCATCCTGGAGGAGCTGAACTACCTGTACAACCTGAATGGGCTGCAGATACTGCCTCATGCTACCAGTAATGACAAGGACACTGGCAAAACGCAAAACTAGAGAAGAATCGGTCAGGAAGGAGAGAGCAATTGTCTGTGGCAACCACCTGCAAAACAATTCCCTTTTTGGGGGTTGTTCTGCTGTTGCCTCTCCAGTGCACCTGTTGTCACTTTCATTTCCACCAAAACAGGTGACATTGATTTACAATTGCTTATGCTTCCTAACTGGACAGATTGATATCTTTGAATTTTAATTGACTGTGTGTTCCCTTAATCTTTTTGAGCAGTGTATTTGAATTTGATTTGCTGATTAGGAACAATGGGATGAGTTGCTCTAACCTGGATGGAATTATGCAGACATCTGCCTGTGAGACCACAGTGCCTCCCAGGGACATTTTAAATACACTTTTGTTCGTTCTGCTATTTGACAGCCAGTGAAATTGGAAGTCATGGATGACTGTGTATGAGTTTCTAATGACTAAATCAAAAAAGTGAAAAAATATTTATAACTAGAAAATTATTTCTATTAGATTTGGTTTATAAGAACTTCAAGGGGTGCCAATAATCGTAGACATGTAAATAGATCAGACTGGAAATAGTTATCACTGGAACACAAGAATCTTTGGTTTTTCTGTATGACACACAAGTTTCAGTTTCCATTTAAAGGGCTGGACACATATAGGCGCTTGGTTTGCAATCAGATGCGAGGACAATTAACACCTTGTCCTGATTAGTGATTGACATGCTCACACTGACTTCTCAGAATGAAATGCTGTGTAGACGATCCGTTTTTCGCATGTGCAAAAAATACCCTGTTCTTCTCGCTATCATTGACTTTTACTAGCAATTTCTTTCTCAAAGTTGGCATCTAGCGAATAGCAATTCAACACAACGAAATACTATGCGCTAGACACTGGCTGTGGGTGGTCAACAAAATGTAGCAACAGGTGAGTTAGCAATTAAAGATATGACGAGCACCAAGTGGTCGCAGTGTACCATATGGTACTTTATGGTAAGCTAAGTCATTTTTACAGCAGGGTTGCTATAAAAATGACTAACAGTGCCTGACAGAAGTGGTAAAAAATTGGTCTTAAAGGAAGATTTCTGTTTTAGGAAATGCATACTTCTTTTAGCCATGTTATGTATAATGACAGACTAAGTACACTAACCCTAACCCTAAGGAAGTTGCAGGGAGAAGAGAATTAACTTGAAAAATTTATTTTGTCTGAGACATTCGTTAAACTCATCTAGAAATGAAGACCCCCTGCAATAGATTAAAGAATATAAATAAATGACCACAACCCTTGTTAATACAAGCAGGCATTACTTCAGCGCAGACATTTCACATCTTTTAAAAGATGCCTAGCAACTAATCTCCTTTTTGGCCGGTCCTCAGATTGTGAAAGGGGCGTTCAAGGCCCAGGGGCCAAAGACTGAAAAGCAGAGGCCTTTTACATTCATTCAACCCTGGGAAATCACTGCTCCTGTTAATCCATGCAGTTAATGCATCACTATGTTGGAAGCATGATACTATTTAACGCTTTTCCCCTTTCCACAAAAGTCTCCACAAAGCCTTAAACTGCTTCCTGGCAAACCATTCCTAGCGTGCAGGTACATCAAACAGGAAAGTCTGTGTTTTAATGGAGGCTGGTGACAAGAGCACTGGCAATACTTGGAAGTGAATGATTAGAAAATGAAACAGCATGGGAATTTTGCTAGGGGCACCAAAAGTTCTGTCCAAAACCCAGTGTTCTGCTCCAAAGAGTAAAAATACAAAAGAGTAATATTTTCTGCCCTGAAATCAGTCTCGTCAAATTGCAGTCTCGTCAATATGCCAGCCTGGTCTTTTCCAAGTTCTGACTACTGGATCAGGATTCGCATTAAAGAGCAGGAATTTGGAAATACACCGCAGTCAGGGTTTACGTAAGTGTTTTCGAGTCAGTGACATGATGGATACCAGCAAACCTCAGAACTTGAACACCATGGTTAGAGTCAAGTAATACACACAACACAATTTATCTGTTTAAAAAGCAGAGTAATATTGCTATGACAGTTCAAGTAAATATATGACAGAATGATTCCTTCTTTGTATAAACACAGACAGAAGCCAGCATCACATTCCTGGAGTATAAATCCAAAGGATTGCATAGCTTTTGTAGGCCATGACTGACTTAATCCTTGAACATACAGCTGATAAACACACGTTCCTACATGCTAACAGGAGTTTTTAAAGCAGTTACAGTAATATGATCGCATGGAAGTCTTCACCATCTACAACCCTGCTTCCAAAAATGTTGTGACACTGCGTAAAATGCAAATAAAAAAAGAAGGCAGTGATGTACAAATCATTTATGCCTATATTTAATGGAAAATTGGACAAAGACAACATGTCAAATGCTGAAACTGAGAAATTGTATTGTTCTTGGATAACTACATGCCCATTTTGAATTTGATGCCGGCAACACATTTCAAAAAAGTTGAGACGGGCATGTTTACCACTGTGTTGCATCACCTCTTCTTCTAACAATAGTCTTTAAGCGTTTGGGAACTGAGGAGACCAATTGCTGTAGTTTTGAAAGTGAAATGTATTCCCATTCTTGCTTGATAGGATTTCAGCTGCTCAACATTTCGGCGTCTCCTAAATGTTTTTTGTCGTATTTTTCGTTTCATAATGCTCCAAATGTTTTCAATGGGTGACAGGTCTGGACTACAGGCAGGCCAGTTTAGCACCCAGACTTTTTTTACTACAGAGCCATGTGCAAAATGTGGTTTGGCATTGTCACTGAAATAAGCAAGGCCTTTCCTGAAAAAAATGTTGTCTGGATGGCAGCAATACCTGTATATATTGTTCTGCATTATATTGTTCACAGATGTGCAAGTCACCCATGCCACGGTAGAGTTTTAACATGCATTTGTGGATGCAGTGACGTACTGTTTTCACAAACAATGGTTTTCGGAAGTGTGCCTGTACCCATGAAGTGATTTTCACTACAGAATCGTGTCTGTTTTTAATGCAGTGCAGCCTGAGGGCCCGATGATCATGGCCATCCAATGTTGTTTTCGGCCTGGTCCCTTGCAAACAGAGATTTCTCTGGATTCTCTGAATCTTTTAATTATATTATGTACCGTAGATGATGAGATACCCAAACTCTTTGCAATTTTACATTGTGATACGTTTTTTTTTTATCGTTGCACTATTTGCTTGCGCAGTCTTGTACAGAGTGATGAACCCCATCACCATGCACATGACCTTTCCAGCAACTACCTAAAAGCAGTGCTTGAGCTTTTCTTATAATACTGTTCTGTCAATAAAAAGTGGAGGGGACAAAATGCCATTTTCAAAAAGTGGGGGGGACATGTCCCACTCATGTATAATGAAACCTACGCCACTGCATGAAAATGACCCTTAAGGGACTGTGGAAGTATTGTAGTTTGAAGACCATATTTCAGTGTGTTAACAAATGTTGTAAAACCAATGTCAGCGTTATATTAACGTGTCAAACAAAACTCTGTATGATCCTAAACTGTTGTAACATACAACACGGACCCTTAACATGAAAAACCATTGAAGTAGTTCAGTGACTATTTAGGTGTGTGTTATGTCCACAAACTGTGTCAAAGATGGCAACATGGTAAAGGTTCAAGGAATAGAATATAACGGACAGCACTATCTGTAGACTTTATTAAATAAGAACCAGAATGGCACCGGATGTGCACTGGAAGACACATATCTGAAGATTGACTGTCCTGAGTCCGCTGGGAGCTACTGCTATAGAGCATGGCCTCACAAACTGAATCAATCACAAACTGGATCTCATGGAATGGAGAGAAAAATGGGGTGAAAGTTAAACAAGAAAATGTGATCTACAAGACATTACCACCTGCCAATTTTGTTTTAAGTCAACTTAAAAGTATTTGTTACTCAAATTATATTTCAGACAATTTGTCCAATATGTTAACAAAAACATTGTGCGTATAAGAGTGCCTATTTAGGTATTGTAAGTTAATTATTGTTAAGAAAACATATTTTACAAATTACATCTGCTAACACATTTTCAGCATTAACTCATCATCTATTGGAGAACACAGTTCTAGGTTTTCTCAGAAATTTCAAGAGCTTAAATCAGTTGAACAGCCCTATTTACTTAATAGCTCTTGATGGCAAAGTACATTTATTGCATAGATTTGGTACTGTAAGAACATACTTTTAGTAGTAGTCTACCACAAGCAGTAAAAAAATATTGATTTCTGTAATACCAAAGCACTTACCATACTTCTCACGCAAATATTCTAGTATCCTCTCGCAGGAATATTATTTGTTTTCAGAATAAAAGTGTGGAATAGCTAGCAAATTAACATTTTCAGTATCTTTAGTACTTCAAATTAAAGATATATAGATAGATATAGGGATCATGTTCAACAGCATTTGCCACTAGGAAAAATGCAGATAGGCAGTTTATTACAGTTTGATAACACCATCTGTTCTATATTGCAATCACTGTTGGCTATTACTCAGATTGAAAAGGGTCCCAATGAATAAAAACTGATTAAGCAGAAATGTAAAACTTGAAGAATTAACATTCAATGCAGTAACCTTATACCATGTTATTTGGTCCAGTCCTGTTTGATAAAGCGTCACCTTCAGCCTATTATCTAAAATAATTTTTCTTATCAACACTCCTTACCAGCTTTTTGGACCATTTTGAAATCCCCCTTTATTAAAAGGCCTTGAAAAAAAAGCACTTGAAAACCCATGTTAACAGACCTCACCATTCACAAACTTTCAAGCTCCCGGAGATGAGACATAAAACACAGCAAAACTCATGCCAGATCAATGTGACTCTTGGCAAAATGTGACATCATCATTAGCATGTAGCCATAGCTGCAAAAACAAGCACTGACACCATTAATAGGTGAACATGTCTTTTATTAAGGGAAAAGTAAAGACACCTAGTGTCCAATATTACTATGCTACTAATTGCTCACGTCCCTGATCATAATATAAGGAGTTTTATGGATGTCTTAGAGCATAGGCCATCAGCATGATGAATGTCTGTCATTATCACTGGTAATTAAACAGTTCATGACAATCATGGGAGCAATCAAGTGTTCAGGGTTGTACAATGGTTTGAAAGAAAGGCCAGGTCTGATATTTAACATACGGGAATGCATCTTTCCAGCACAAAGCGACAATGTAATGAAATCACATTGCATGTTTCAAACAAAATAATGTGAGAATGAGTTCTAGACAAAATATTGTGTCTGTTATCCTAACTGTTTAGTCTGGATAGCAATGCTTGGCATTAATGAATAGCAAAAATTATTTAGAATTTGCACAAAGGTGGTGAGGAGTGCAGACTAGTAAAGACAGTGATGTCATTCTCAGTATGTGGGCCTCAAGGAAAATGGGAGGAAGTTATGCTTTGTCATTGCCAGCTGTCCTGGCTTGGCTACAAACAGAGGCTAAGACGAGTGAGTCATTGGTATCCATCACACACATGCACACAGATGTGAATCAGAGGTGCATGTACATAGGCGCACACAAGCAGATACACATACACACATACTCATACACATGCATGCACGCACAGTAGACACTCAGAGTAGTGAGTCATTGAGATCCATTAGGCTTTCCTCTCATTTGTCTCTACTGTTTTCACAACACTGTAGTTTGCCATAATGATGTGTGTTTGTTTAGATAGATGACATATCCAAAGTCTCGTGCTTAAAAGGGAATATGCGTGCAATAGGGAATTTCTAGGTGAAGTTAAGACAAGTGCGGTCATTAATAACATCAGCCAAAAATTCATCAGGTTTAATACAAGTGGCCAGGAGAAATCATAGAGCAAGAGCCCAGAATTAGTCTCTCGGAGCCTTCCAAGAGAAAGCCCTTATAAACACTTCTCATGGACAAACATTCTGACAACAATTTAAATGTTCTGTCAACAATGCCAGTGGCCCTGGCTACTGGCGCCATATACACTATAGATAGTGTATCCCCAACACAAACTTCAACCACAACATTAAACATTGAAACATAAACAGGTCATGAACATACATGACTTTCCTTTCATAACACAGAACATTGGAAATCATGTTAATTGCATCATTGGAAATCATGTGTTTTGCAAACATAAAAAAAATTGCATCCATGATTTCAATGAAAATTTGTTTTTTTACCCTGACATTTCCTGTTACAGCCCTAAAATAGTACATATTACATAACCTTGGACAAGAAGTAGCCCACAAACTATTGAGCAGGTATTAAATGTAGGTTTTGAGACAGGGTTGGAACATGATTGAATGCATGGAGAATGCTATCACTTTGGGACTTTTTGGAGTCAGTCACTGAAAAGAATGAACATTCAACTCATTTAATTCATTTAACACCTAGTGCACTCTGGATCCCCAGCCGGTTTTTCAAGCACTGAAACCATAAGCATTACAGTCAGTATACAGTTGTGCTCAAAAGTTTGCATAACCTTGGAGAATTGGTAATATATGTACCATTTGTAAAGAGTGAGCAGGCAAAACACGTCTTTTATTCCTTATGGGATTCTTATTCAACTGTAGGTTATAACAGAATGGCACTATAATAAAACAAAACATGGCAACCAAGAAACAAGAAATCAGGCAAGCCTAGTTCAGCCGGCCCGCAATAAAAAGCATTGATCGTTGTTGCCCTCCCTGGATTCAAACCCTGGTTTCCCATGAGAGTTGGTATAGCATTTCAACATTAAATCATTTTGTCACGCATTAACTTTACGCTGAGTTTGAATATGTCGCTAGACACCATTAAGCATTGTGCTAAACTGAGTAACGTTTCATATTAAGTTTACCTCCACCACAAATAGCATCTATGAACTGTATGACTTTTGCCACTGGCTGTTTTAAAAGCTTATTAGCCAGTAATATTTCACTAGACACCATTAGGCATTGTGTTAAACTGACTAACGTTTCTTATTAAGTTTACCTCCACCGCAAATAGCATCTATGAACTATATGGCTTTTGCCACTGGCCGTTTTAACATCTTATTAGCCATTGGTGAATGACATTAATACAGTATCTATCAATATACTGTATCGATAACTGACTTTTTCGTCAAGTGAAAAGATGAGAGAATCGTGTAGCCAGCGAAATGTTTGTCTATCCTGAATCCTAATATCCACCAGAACTGTTTCATTTTAGGCTTCCTATAACGTAGCTACTGAAGGTTGTAGCCAGCGAAGTTTTTGTCTGTCCTGAACAAATCCTCAGGCATAATGTGTTTTGACTGAGACGGGAATTGAATGCGGGACCTGTTGTTCTGTAGTCTGCGTCTCTAACCACTATGCTGTTTAACAAGGGGTAGTCAGTCAGGCACTCACTCACTCAGTCAATCAGTAAGACACATTCGCTCTTCTAGGCCAGCTCCACTTACGCGGTCCGGCAAAAAATGGACTGACCCCTGTTCAAAAGTCTGCATACCCTTAGTTCTTAATACTGTATATTGCCCCCTTTAGCATCAATGACAGTGTGCAGTCTTTTGTTATAGTTGTTTATGAGGCCCCGAATTCTTGTATAGCTGGTATAGCTGCCCATTTGTCTTGGCAACATGCCTCCAGGTCATGCAAAGTCTTTGGTCGTCTTGCATGAACCGCACGTTTGAGATCTCCCCAGAGTGTCTCGATGATATTAAGGTCAGGAGGCTGTGATGGCCACTCCAGAACCTTCACCTTTTTCAGCTGTAACCACTGAAGGGTCAACTTGGCCATGCTGGCGAAGTCCAAGAGCGTCCCATGTGCAGCTTTCGTGCAGAAGAATGCAAAGCATTTTCTGCCAGCATTTTCTGATAACATGCTGCACTCATCTTGCCATCAATTTTCACAAGATTCCCCGTGCCTTTAGAGCTCACACTCCCCCAAAACATCAGTGAGCCACCACCATGCCTTACAGTGGGGATGGAATTCTGTTCACTGTAGGCCTTGATGACCCCTCTCCAAAACATAGCGCTTATGGTTTTGACTATAAAGCTCTATTTTGGTCTCATCACTCCAAATTACAGTGTGCCAGAAGCTGTGAGGCATGTCAAGGTGTTGTCGGGCATATTGTAACTGGGCTTTTTTGTGGCATTGGCGCAGGAAAGGCTTCTTTCTGGCAAATCGACCATGCAGCTAATTTCTGTTCAAGTATCGTCGTATTGTGTTCCTTGAAACAACCACACCATCTTTTTACACAGCAGCCTGTATTTCTCCTGTGGTTACCTGTGGGTTTTTCTTTGTATCCCAAATAATTCTTCTGGCAGTTTTGGCTGAAATCTTTCTTGGTCTACCTGACCTTGGCTTGGTATCAAGAGATCCCTGAATTTTCCACTTCTTAATAAGTGATTGAATAGTACTGACTGGCATTTGCAAGGCTTGAGATATATTTTTCCATTTTTATAAAGTTCCATTACCTTGTTGCGCAGGTCTTTTGACGGTTCTTTTCTGCTCCCCTTGGCTCAGTATCTAGCCTGCTCAGGGCATCCATGTGAGAGAGGTGTGGGATATTAACCTTTAATTGCCATTTTCACCTGTGTGTGTCACCTTGTGCGTCTGTAACAAGACCCAACATTCAAGGGTATGTAAACTTTTGATCAGGGCCATTTGGGTGATTTCTGTTATCATTATGATTTAAAAAGGAGCCAAACAACTATGTGATAATAAATGGCTTCATATGATCTGTTTTTTTTGCATGATCAGTTATATTTTCAAAATCAATGCCAAAATTTCACAATTTCTGCCAGGGTATGCAAACTTATGAGCACAACTGTAGAAGGCAGGGACAAGTGAGTAAAATGAACTGAATCCTAGACAGACACTCTCTCTCAATATTTCAAACATGACATACAGCTGTACGTTGAGTGCCTCTGAACCACATTATTTGAATTCTACTTTTGTCAAGTCTAAGGCACAGATGTAAATTTGAAAAGTAGTCATTATCATTATTGACATTTTATAGGCATAGCTCATAAATCAGTGGACAGATTCAGGTGTCAGATTAAAGCTTAACAATGCATGGATTGACATTCATTGTCAAAGGATATTTAGGTCGGAAGGTTCAGAAACTGACCAATTTGAATACACACACAAGCATGCATGCACACAAACACACGCAAGCCTACACACACCACCACAACACACTTTTTAACTCAAAATAGAGGACTACTCATGACGTAACTCTTAATATGGCAGTGAGTGAGGATACCCTGACCCACAATATCAGCTCACTACTTTTAGAGCTTTCCATCTAGTCATGGCTCAGGAATCCCTACCTCTCTCTCCCCTTCTCCTGATCTTATGGCCATTTATGAATAAGATTAAAGCTATTATTCATGCATGTAGGAATTCAAGCAGCATGGAGCATAGGTAATGCTCTAATTGCTCTTATTAGTCAACTCACATTGTTAAGTCAAACTCTGTTTGGATTGTAATTGATTCAAATGTTTTGTTTCCTATGATGCGGAAACACTGAAGACTACAAGGCCAGAAAACATGCATTTTAATTGGGTTCTCAGACAGAAATAAAATACTGTTTAGATTTAAAAGATATAACTTATGCAAAGAATATTATTGTAGTTCAATAAAATACAACTGCTCATGGGAGCAATCTTTGACAGTTCATACACATGATGGAAGCAATCTATGAGTTGCCAGTTCACACACATTAACAAACACATAGACACGCACAATAATAAACATAAAAATAGAGGGAAATTTTCTCGTTATACCTTCTTACCTTGTTATAATAATAAAAAAAGTCCTTTTTATTGGTTTGTAGTTACAGTATTTAAACATAACCTTTGCCTGCAAAGAATTTTTCAGTTACCAAAGCCTGGTACTCTTGCAAGAACCATGTCAGTATATCTGGATTTAGACAATTAAAGAATGAGGCTCTTAAAGAATATAACTATGTGCTCTAATGAAAAAGAATCCATAAAATGGCTGTTGGCCATCAGCCCCGTCCTTGTCACCATCAGGGCCAAACTAGTGATGTTGTTAAGATGCCTTAAGGACATACTCTCTTGTATTTCTACACAGCACCACTTTCATGCCCCAACCAATTTCAACTGCCTTTCCTTGACAACAGAGAAAAACTGAGATAATTTAAGCAGTTTTTTTTCACTATTTAATTGATTTCCCATTGCTTTTATAGCACTTTCTCTGCTCTGTAATTCAAATATTGCACCACACTGTGTAGAAGCTCACTGAGGGAAGCTAGTAGCTTAAGTCTATGACAGGTGAATAAACAGAGGCTCTCACAAATGCAGATTTCCAGTCAATGTGTTGAAGACAGATATAGTTTGAGTAGCTCCAGAGGGAAAATTATTAATTAACATCGGAAAAACTTCCTAAAAGGGTTTGAGGTGTGATGGTAGCGTTGGCGTAAAAGGAGAGACAAAAAGGAAAATAAGAAAACAACGACACAAGAACAACATTTCTATACTTTATCTTAGAACAGTCAACTGTGAAACTAGCTGCGGAGTCGCCTCTTCACTTTTGGTGTTGAGACTGGTGTTTTGCGGGTAGTATTTAATGAAGCTGCCAGTGGGGGATCTGTGAGGCGTCTGTTTCTGAAGCTTGATACTGTATTTGTATTTGTCCTCCTGCTCAGTTTTGCACCGGGGCCTCCTACTCGTCTTCCTATTTTGGTTAGAGCCAGTTTGCGCTGTTCTGTGAAGGGAGTAGTACACAGCGTTGGATGAGATATTCAGT
The DNA here is from genome assembly GCA_016801175.1 of Esox masquinongy. Classification (NCBI taxonomy): domain Eukaryota; kingdom Metazoa; phylum Chordata; class Actinopteri; order Esociformes; family Esocidae; genus Esox; species Esox masquinongy. The sequence goes on along the minus strand of JACXGI010005159.1, from coordinate 32,677 downwards.
TTCTTGGCAGTTTCTTGCATGGAATAACCTTAATTTCTCAGAACAAGAATAGACTGACAGGTTTCAGAAGAAAGTTATTTGTTTCTGGATATTTTGAACCTGTATTCGAAACCACAATTGCTGATGCTCCAGATTCTCAACTAGTCTACAGAAGGACAGTTTTATTTCTTCTTTAATCAGCACAACAGTTTTCAGCTGTGTTAACTTAATTTCAAAAGGGTTTTCTAATGATCAACAAGCCTTTTAAAATGATAACTTTGGACAGATGCGTCGCTAGGATCACAATACATTCGGGGCTTAGCCCACCCACCCACCCCGTCAGAAAGTACAGGGTTTTGAATGTACACGCAGAAAATTTCGATGTACACGCTAGCGTCCTACACGTCTACATTGTCATAATACGGGATCGGAATTATAGATGAATAGATCAGGGGCTATTTTTTTAATATTATAATTTTTGGTAAATTTGAGATCCGGGGCTATTCATAAAAGATCCGAGGCTATAGCCCCGGACGCCCAGGCCTAACGACGCCACTGACCTTGGATTAGCAAACACAATGTGCCACTGGAACACAGGACAGATAGTTGCTGTTAATGGGCCTCTGTACGCCTATGTAGATATGCCATTGAAAATCAGCCATTTCCAGTGGCAATAGTCATTTGCAGCATTAACAATGTCTGCACTGTTTTTCTGATCAATTTGATGTTATTTAAATGGACAAAAAAATGTAAATCTTACAAATTGCTCCTTTTAGAAAAAAATTACATGAAAACCGTATGTAATAAACAACTGCATTATTTTGAAGTAGAAACTCGTATGTTTAAGACAAGTTGTAATCCTTTAAAATATACAAATAAACCTTGAGTGTTACCAGAACTGTCCTAGTAATGTACACAAAACTAGTGTCACTTGTAGTATCCCACCAATGGAGTCCATCCCATTCCATGCTCCCAATCCCAGTGATTTTACCCTAAGAATAAATGTCTATATGGTGCACGGAAATCTCGGGGGAAAAGAAAGCAGAAACCAATGCATCCAGACTGTAAATAATGATTTGAAATTAAGATTAAATTAGTAAGATCTTTAGTATTCATATCATTATTTACTAATCCTTAGTAGGCATTTGTTCTATTGAAATAAAGCTAGCTAGCTATACAGAATCCCGTGTAGGGTACCCAGAGAAGTTAAAAATCAGTTATTTTTTAACGGACCGCGAGCGACCTCAATTAAAGAAAACTATGAAGGCAAAATAGCGACATAAAGCTGACATATAAGTAATTAGGAGTATTGTGAGATGATGATATGACACCTTGCTAGTTATCTAACTGATGTTGTTTTGATATGTTTTTGAACCTTGTTAACATCCATCAGCTAGTTTGCTTTTCTTTTTATTCAGCTGACCTAGCTTATTAGGAGGAGTGACGGTCTGCTGTACACGTACACGTTTATGGTGACATCCATAACGACAGTGTACGTAAAAACATATTGTACAATGTAGGTACATCAGGTTAAATGATTCACAAGAAGTCATATTGAAGTGCTGAGGTCAATAAGCTGAAAAACAAAGACAGACAGCGTTCAGTATTTACGGGTCGTCCATTCATTGACAGGGAATATGGGTCTGGCTGATCCCATTATTAGTAGTTATGTAGACCTAAGTTTACTCTTGAAGCAATGTTTATAAACATAGTCTATACAACAAGTTATTGCGCACATATATTCTTTAATCATCTCATTAATTGAAGGGTTCATCACAGTTATCCATCACACATATTTTGAGCATTTTAAGGTTAACTTTGACCTCTAGGGTACATATCCGAATTACCAGTATAAATTAGGCCCCTACTTCAGATTCATTTTGACCAGGGATTCTGAAAGGGGATGACATGACCTTTCAAATTATGTACATAAAGATGTAAATCCGACTTTAAAAGTCACTGCAACAACTATTGTTTAACATTTGATTGTTAAAGCTTAGCTATACAATTTGGCCCAGCTATATTTGTGGACTGTTCCCTTGTTGATTATTGTACACAGCTAGTAAATACATTTTAAAACAGGGCCAACAAAAAATTACCCACAAAAGCAATTTCAAAATATGATTGCCAAATAGCTTAACTGGGTCTTATTGTATACATTTTACATGTAACATCTTAAAATTGTCATAATGATGTAGCATACACAACCAAATGAGCCAGGTGACCCATATCCTTACAATATTAAGCATCTGAAAATGTTAGGATTAATAATTTATACATATATATATATATTTAAATATATATATATATACATATATATATATATATATACACACACATATATATATATATACATACGTATGTATATATATATATGTATATATATATATATATATATATATATATATATATATATATATATATATATATATAT
>JACXGI010005159.1:0-30164 GCA_016801175.1 Esox masquinongy | reverse complement strand
AATACAAAGTGCCCAATTAAAGTTCATTGAAATGCAAATGCATCAACAACTGGTAAAACGGAACTGTTGAACTTTGTCCTCTCAAATAAACAGCAGAGGACCACTGCATTAAAGCTTTACATTCAGACACCTACAAAAGGTATATTATTGAATTATACAGATATTTTGCTGAACATACTGAATTGATGGCTCCATCAGTCTAGATGGTTCAAAAAGTGACCCATGCATCATACTGGAATGAAACAAGAATACAAACCATAAACCATCATATATGTACTTACCTTTTCTTCTACAAGAATATTTGGCACCATATTTTAGCATAGAATACTTGTAAAACATACACCATTTGTGACAATGCAGGGGTAATATAAAAAGTTGGCACAACACAAGGATAAGAATTTATGTAAAGGAAAGATTATGTATGAATCCCAATTATGTTCACTATACCTACTGAACAACTGCTCCCGTTTGAGGCAAAAAAGTTACCTCTGCAAGAGGGATTCTCCCTGTAATTAACAGAATCAACTGCCTCATAACAAAACTGTCTACACATCAGAGGACCAAACAACACCCTTACACTGACTGCCCCCTATAATGCTCAGAGGACAAATACAACCCATTATAACAACCAAAGCACCCATTATAACAACCAAAGCACCCATTATAACAACCAAAGCACCCATTCTCAACCAAAATACCCATTTTCAAAGGAAAACATTTGTAAATGGTCCTCAACATATGGTCCACGGACCAGCATCAGTGCCTGGTATGATGCTGAATGGTCCCTCAGATGATTAGCTGATAATAGTGTAGCCAGTTCTCAAGTGTTACTGTTGATATAAACTTAAGTCGTCCTTTCCGTAAGAAGGACGATAGCAGCTTGCTGATTCTTGAAAAAGAGGGACCACTGTTTACTGGTCCAAATGGTACAGAAACGGTTCATAGAGAGAGTTACATCACACATATTCTAGAAGGAACATTTTAAAGGGTAGTATTAAGGAATGTAAACACAACCACTCCATACAATGTTTTTTAACCCTCAGTTAAACTAGAAGAATGGGTTACTATGGTTGGTATTATGTGGCAGAGCTGTTGTTATTGCACTATATCAGCAATTCAACCAATGGATACAGGTTACTTTAAGGGGTTATCCAGACGTGTCTTCAACCATCTCGACAAACAAAAAGGAGGTATAAAGATATATTATTAATAATATTTTCAACAATACTATGTTTATTAATAACAATATGTGTATAGTAATATCGATATGTTGAATTGTTCAACATTATGATATTATATTTAGAAATGTTTATGGATATATATAGGCAGCTGCTTATGTTGAACAGAAGCAGTGCGAGGTATGACATAATAATAACTACTTTCATTATTTATACTCTGCCAAAGAAATGCAAATAAACGTGTTCGCCATTGGTCAAAGAGGTAAGCCAATCACAAACTGCGATACGAAATATGAATTGAACCCTCCCATGCACAGAGAGGTTTCAATACAGGTCAAGACTGGTTTCAAAACAGGCCGGTGAAAACCCTGACAAGTCCAGAGGGGGATGACTATTGGGAGGCATACAGGCATACCAAGTAAAACAGCACCCCCTGTTGGACATGCATATAACCTACTGATATATAGATCTGATCTGATAGATTAGCTCAGATTTAGCATTTTGGTCAGCACAATTTATGGGGCTTCATGAACATAATAATACCACTGGCAAAGAGGTTTCACTGTCAACCACATGTTAATGGGATCTATCTACATTTACACCTAACATCAATTAACGATGATCAATCACTATAGTCCAATGGAAAGTATACCATCACATTCACTTGTTTTCACTTCATTAACGCTAAATCTCGCTGTAACCTTCCACTTTAATCTCTTCAACTAATGCTCAACTGTCCTATTTAAAAATTGCATTGATTGCCACACATTTGTTTTACATCAGGAACATATCTGAGATAGCAGCAAAACTACATACAAATGTACCATACTTTAATATGGACAGAAAACAAGGAACCATTCCTTCAGTTCATTGAACCTGAAAAAACCTCCATCTGTGGTGGGGCACAGTACTATGCGTTGAGATATGAGCTACTGTACTGAGAATATCCTAGAGGAAATCTCTTCCAGCTTTGTGTATTTACCAGTGATAGAAATACCCTCATTGTATGCCACAGGCTTTGATTGACAAGCTGCCTTATAACACTCTGATAACTCCACTGTATCTTCCACAGATGTACCGAACCACCGTTCCCGTAAAGGTAACCCTCAATCCCTAAAAAGGAACAAAAACTGCAACAATAACTACTATACGTTAAAGTATTCGCCTGGATCCAAGACATGCAGGCAATGTCCACCATCACAGATGGTTTAACTCACTAACAAGTGTAACAACGAACAGGGAAGGAGCCCTCCAGCAGTTCAATGAAAGTACAGAGCACTTCAACACTGACAGGCCAATATATGCAATATGCGCAAAAAGGCAAACAAATGCCCATATTCTTATTCATAACATAACTCCACGTTTGTCTATGCAAATGTACTCAACAATGGCATTGAGAAGCTCACAATATCCACAATCAAAATCACTCGCGTTAGGATTGAAAACTTAAGATTGAGAAAAAGCAAGTACCCTGCTGCACCAAGCACGATAAGCTCTACTTCTATGATAAGCAGTGAGTCAGTTTTCTACACTGACAGGAGAAAGGGTTATATTCCTCTTTTCCCCATCTTCCTACAATTCACTCTCTCTCAGACCCAATGAAGGCTTATGAAAAACAAAGAGAGTAAAAGATGCCCCCAACTCAACTCAGTGTACCCATATCACTGTCACAGTTCTGTTCTACTCAATATTAAGACTATATTTTGGTATTATTAATTCCATGGCTACAAATAATACAAAGCCACACACCACACTAAGTGGGGTTCAAGCACCATGACAAACCGTTATTGTGGCATTAAGAAATCATTAAAAACCCTGCAAAAGTTATATAACTTTACAAGGTCTTCCTCAGCTGGGCGAACTGGAATCACTTGTAGTACACAGTAGCAACCATGTCAGTCTCCCTACAACTACTACTAGGGGACTTTAATAGGCCAGAATGGATCCCAGATTGATCCAAGTAGAGGCTAAATGGCTGCCAAAAGTAGCCAAAATGGAGCCTGAATGGCCACAGTGCTGCTCAGTTGACTTGCACTTGTACTTAGGCCTGTGAGATCATCTAGAGGCCAGTGAGATCAACGATGGCTTTGATGAAGATGGTGTCGTCGCGGATATACGAGTTCTTGGCATCAAGCTTGGAAAGCGGGCAGAAGAGTGGGCAGCCACTAGCGATGTTCATCTCGCTCACAGGCCTCTGGAAGGAGGAGGAAGTAATGTCGGGCCGAAAGGCATCAATGATGTGCTCCCTATTACTCTGGTCAAGCAGCATCAGAGTCACCTGGGGAGGGAGAGAGGTAAGGGAGGGAGGGAGGTAGGGAGAGAGGGAGGTAAGGGAGGGAGGGAGGTAAGGGAGGGAGGGAGGTAAGGAGAGAGAAAGGGAAAGAGGGACAAGGAGAGCAAAAACAATTGTTACGTTCAATGAAAATGTGTAAATGACAGTATTGCTACGGAATTCAACGTGAAGTATGTAAAACGTTTCCTAAAATCGGTACATTTTTGTCATCTGGTCCTTACCTTCTGGTTAAAGGGCCATTTAAGTAGGGCATCACTCAGTCCCCTCATCACCACGAAGAACAGAGACAGATGGCTCCCGCGCCCCGTCCCATCCCCATTCAGGTAGATCCGCAGACACATCTTATAGCCATATTTACTGGTGTAGAAGGCTATAGAAAAAAAAGGCAGGTTCTGGACATATTTACTGTTGTGGAAGGATGTCAATAACTCACTGGTGTAAATGGTTAAAAGAGGAAAACCTATATTTTAATTATTAATATGGAAGTATAATAGCCCGTGTTTTTTGCTGTCATTATTACATGGATTACTAAGCTACATATCATCTTGAATTGGACACAGATTTCTCTGGTTTCGGTCTTCACCACTTAGCTTCGATCTGTCTTGAATCAGACACATTTAAGATGATCTAAATATTATTATCTCCGGTTCTGGTAGTTACCTGGTGAGAACATGGCGGGTGCCCGGCCAGCGATGGCATCCTGTCTCTTCTTGGTAAAGTCAGAGATCCTCCAAATGAAGACGCCGTCAAAGGTGGTGGCTGACATCTCTCTTAGCCTGCCCTCCATTTCTGCTACAGTCAGGTCCTTTAGCCCTACGGTCCTCTCCAGCTGCCTCACCTGATGCACCGGCACATGTTCGCTTCTTTGAATGTAATAACCTCAGAAACTCCTGCTTTATAACCCTGTGATTTAAGCCGCTAAATTTAAATGTTGGAAAAGGGCTGCATAAATTAAATTACTGAATACATTTGGTTCCTACCTTGTTGCTCAGGGCCTCAATCTTATCCTGGTCCAAGCGGTGCTGTCTGTTACTGGCCTCCATGGTGGTGGCGAAGCGTTCAACCTCTCGGTTCAACACACACACCACGTTCTCAAATGTCCCAGATTTGACCTCCAGGTCTGTGCACCTGCGCCCCAGCTCTGCCACTTTGGTCTTCTCACTGTGGAGCTGAAGCTCCAGGGCCGCCCCCACCGAGCTGGGCAAGGGGGTGAATGAGGTGGACACAGTCAGGGAGGGGGCCGGGGCTGGAGGTGGAGGCAGGGGAAGGGCCAGGGCAGGAGGCCCGGGGAGTCCAGAGGAGGAGGAACCAGAGGCAGTGGCCCCCTGCACGGGAGGCCCGTTGGAGGTGGTGCTGAGCTGGGAGACACGTGCCTCCAGCTCCCTGAGGGAATGGTGGAGCTCCAGGAGCTTGTGTCCAGCCAGCTCCAAGCCCTGGGGCTGCAGACCCTCTATGCTTACCTTCAAGGTAGAGAGTGAAAAGAAGGTGGGTAAGGTAATACTAACACTAATGTGTGGCTTCAGATCTGAGTTGTTGTTATCCTTAGTCTTCATCTTTAGACCAACTTATCACATTCTTCACATGTTTATTATGTACGCGTTCTCTAATATAGCCTATTTGTACAGAACGATGACTACAGATTACATAATGATGATCATAGTATTGTACATCATAGAAAGTAATATTATGATGTGGATATGATTGGATATTTTGTGATACAAAGTGTGAATGTATTTAATTGTGCTTTTTTGTGATTGAATCAATATAAATATTCCACATTGTCCAAGTGAAAGAAATATTATACAAACATGTAAAAATTAAGGGAAAAACAAATGGCTAAATGTAGTTATTGCATTAGTATTCACCGCCTTATTTTAGGCAAGCCAAAAATTCGTTATGTATCTTCACTTATGTGCATATATCCTCCTAAATGACAAGAAAGCACTTTCATTATCTCCAGTTTGGCAGGACAAACAGAAAGTCAAATATAGTGTGAGTCTATTTAATAGTGTGTCTATTTTATGCAAAAATATTTTTTTTAATTTAGATTAATCCTTTGGTCAGCCAATTTCTTTTTTTTTCAGGGAATAAATCCACAGTCTATAAAAAAAGACAAAATCACCAATGCATTCAATTACCAGAAAATATTTCCTCAACTTTTGCAAACATACAAGTACTATCATCCTGGATAAATATTTGTATTTTAATTCATGGGGATTCATGGGGATATGCATTTCAATCTTCTTCAGTTAGTTGTTTTGAAGTAGCCTGAAGCGTTGTTTTGAAGTAGCCTATAATGTTGTTTTTAATGATGTACAGTGAATTAATTTCCATGAAGGCAAAACTTGGTGTGTTTGGTTGTGGGGAAATAATGCACTGGGAGAAGCATATACCATTGTGCTGGTGCATTATCTTTCCATACTTCTGATGATCAATACAAGAAAAGCGGGACGACAAAACTTTCATTGATGTTCTTTTTATGATTAGGGACATAATCATCTGAGCTGTTATACACTGATCATGAATTGTAAGACCAGCTAACAGCAGATGCTGAAGCCACTGACACTCCTGATCCAGAGGAGTCACACTCAGATTTGACTGGTGTCTATGCAGGCCCTGCCCATGTCATCCGACAGAAGATATTTGTGCCATGATAAATTGCAGCACAATTTATATTAGACAATTCTTACTGTAGAGTATAACTGAAATCACTAGGAATTATGGATATTGAGGTTTTCTTACAACCAGAAAATGTATGTTCCACTACTACTGTTATTACACTCACTTTCATGCCCATGATGTAGTGAAGCAGCAGGTTGAGGTGTTCATAAGCACAGGCCCTTTCATGGTCGTGGATCTTCTCCTTTTCCACCTGCACAGAGGGGAAGAGAGTTGAGCTGTTTCAACAGCTGAATTTTAGCCAGATTAAGCTAGCAAATGACATGGTAAAGCGGTATTTACGCAGAATGAACCTTGTTTGTTTATTTAGGATTCATTGAAACCACAGCTCTGAAGAAATCATAATATTGCTACTTACTGACATATCACACCCAACAACATGGAATCTGCATGGGGTTCTGAACTTGCTGCAGAACTTAATGTGGTCCACATACTAGGGAAAGAGCCACATGTCAAAATAAGAAGCGAATCAAAGTTCTACATGTAATTCAAGCATCACCTTTCTGAAGAAGGTGTGGTTTTGTTTATATCTGTGCTTCCTTTTCTGTCTTGCATACTCTAAATGCATTAAGTATTAAGTTCTGAATGACAATACACTGTTATGTCAGTTTAACGCCTGGTGTTATAAAGCTGCTTGTCTTTGCATACATTTAGTGTGATGTGATCGTTTTTCAGTCAAATAATTATTTGGGCGATAGTGAAAGGGTTGTTAAAACAGAAAAGAAAACCGTGACAGTTACTGAAGGCATCTGCGGATGACCTGGGGACCTAGACCAATATTGAATACTAAAGTATACAAAGTGTGTACATGTACATGTTGCCGAACTAAAGAGGATATGTCACGCGACAAGCTGAGTAAATGAGTTAGTGAGTGGTGAATTAGTGCTGAAGCTTGGTCTGCAATAAATGCGTAATGATAAATGTGTAATGTCTTCATACTGGTCATACTTATCACAATAATCAGTCTGGTATCTCTTCAGTATTGTATTAAAATTAGGACTACATTATTTTAGTCGTCAGTTTCATACAAGGTCCAAACGAAATGTAACTTCTGTTTTTAAGCCAACCCCTCCAGACTGTTGAGGTTCATGGTTGCCGCACTGGCCGTCCATGGAGTAATTATGTTTAACAGTGTTGATCAAAGACAAAACAAATGATTTTCACATTACCAGAATTTGTATTTCTGTTTAGAACTTTTCGAATACTTGTCAGATGCTATTAGTTGCTGTTATCCAACACTGGAATTTGAAACCAATTCCAATGTTTGTTATTTCTTCCTTCCATTCCAGTCAGGGAGTGATATAGACCTGGGTCACGGGATGAGCGCAATTAATGATGAAGTAGAACAGAAAACCAGCATACTTCAGGGGTAAGAGTGTAAAAATGGAAGATGCCCGACTCAAATAGAAGCCTTTCTCGAATAGATACATAATTAATAAATACAGGCCCAGACTATTCCTTTAAGTTTTGCATAATTGGCAAAAGTATGTGTGTATCGAACCTTGAAGAACTCACCTTTTCCCTAGGGATTTTCTTCTTGGCACAGCCTTCACAGATCATAGGGTACTTGGGGCAGATCTCGTCATGAGCCTAACAAACCAAGAGCTGTGTGTTTTGTATAGCTTCTTACAAACACTGATCCTACTGCAATCTTGATATAACAGTAAACCAGCCATTTGAAATTCATAAACAAATAGACAGATGTTCCTCTCGTCAGGCACACATTATTTCTCACCTTTATGTTTTTGAAATGAAACGGTTCCTTGCAGTACTTGCAGTTGAGAGTTCTCTCAGGGCATTCTCGCTCGTTGTGGCGTTCCTGTTCACTGAAGCGGATTCGCTCTTTACAGGAGGGGCACGGAATGATCATGTACTCACACTTCCCCTCGTGATTCGACTGTAACGACAGGGAATAAAGTTACAACGTATTTGGCACAATTAAACGATCAGAACAGTCTAACAAGGTATATTCGCTCACACTGAACTCAAAGCAAAAGCCACACTCCAGTACTGAGATGCCTCGCCAATAAGCATCTCAGGGACACAAGTGATGCTCCTTTTCAAACGTGAATCATTAAATCATGTGAAGGACTGTAATCAGTTTAAAACTGCACCTAACGAACCTCATATTCTTTAATATTCCCGTTCCAAGTGCAGCCTTCGTTGATGCAAACAGCAGACAGGTTTTCAACCTCTCGTCGAGCTGCGTTGTCAGGAAACGCCTGCAGACGTAAAACAAAAATGGAGGCTTTTACCATTACAGTGAATACAGTGTGTGTGTGTGTCATTACCACACACACTCCAAATAGCATGGACATTTGCACTGGCACTACCTTTGCATTATACAACACACTGGAGAAGGTATTGTACACATGGATAACAACTGTTAGAATGTTCACAAAACAAAAATGAGGCAGAAATACCGAAAGACATCACTGGTATTTGTAGGGTACATTTTGATCTTACCTTTTCTATAACATAAAAAAGTGACACTGTAAACAACAGATAAACTCTCTTGTAAATACTTACACATCCCTGTTTTAGAATTGATGTGGGCTCTTCAAAAATGTCCTCTTTGATACAAGCATTGCATTTCTGAGGTCCATCTCTGCAATGGGAATATGACGTCAATAAACAGCACTAAATAACAGTACAGTGGGTCATACTGTCATGTGTAGTATATTCTTCTGACACCATATCCTGGTCTGCCTTCAAAAGTCTTAACTTTCTTAACTGTTTAACGAGACCAGCTTTTACACATTACCAGGAAAGGAGAAAATAAAGATCACCGTATAAAATCGAGATACACCCTTTGAACTTATACCTGACAGTCCTATTGAAGCAGTAGGAACAGAAACGGTGTCCACACTGTGCTTGGAAGGGCCTCCGCAGAAGGTTCTGACAGCAGTTACACAGGTGCTTATCCTCCAACTTGTTGGCCAGGATCTTCTTGGGGAAGCCTGGTTTGTTGCTCTCCATGGACGATGGAGGAGATGGTTCTTGCATGGCCATGATTCACTCAGTACGCCTTAAACCTGGCAACAATATTCCAGGATCCAAATAAACTTAAAAAGATTACTATGAAGGTATTACAAGAGGAAGACATTTCTGTGTTGATGACATGATACAGCTAGGATGATAAGCAAGCACAGGTCTCAATCTGACCCTTTCTTCTGAGGACAATTTGAAAAACCATGAAAACGGGTTAATACCGAGAAAAATGTGCAGACTGAAGTCTACATATGGATTTCTTTTTATATCACACTAATATGATCGGGATATAGTGGATGGTTTACCCATCTTTTCTTCTGACAGTTACCCACCTCTTGTGGTCAAATGCAATAAGAGAGCCCTCTAATAATTTTACCACTACAACACTGAATATAATTTTACTTCAGTCAAGGCAGAGATATAAACAATTGGCAGATTTGAATAGCTTGTTTAAGTGGTAGAATTAGCCAAATAAGACGAAAGCCAATAAAACAGTTAGGTGGCATGGTACTGCATTTAGCCTAATCATTATTTTGCAATCTCCAAAAATGTGTCCCTGTCCTAGAAAATTAAAATGAATTATTATAACATGCTGATGATTCTGCTGACACGATCCACCACATGGTTCTACAGTCTGCTTAATACATGCACCGGTCAGTGTGCATTAATAAAGACAGTTTTTGACCATATGAACGACAACTTCAATTCAGCTACCTCGGCCGAGAGAAATTTCAGAGGGCCCTCTCCCTTTGTTTACATTTCGAGTTAGCAGTCAAAGCGCTTCGTCGCTCAAGCTACATTCGTGTCAGAACCGTTGATTGTCTGGTCATCACACACAATTGCTCGGCGCACAGTCAGACAAGGCGAATGATGCTTACAAATCGTAAATCCATTGTTGTCCTCTTCTGCTCTCTCCTGTCGTTGTTGCTAAGCTATCAGCATCCTTGGCTGGAAGTGGTACCCTCAATGATGTGGGTAGCCTACATGCCAGCCGCCACGCCCCTTTAAAGCAGGTGCACAAACCAGTTTGCTGTCGAAAAAGGTTCGGTATTGAAAATGGAAGGTATTGGAATTACATTTATCTTACCAGCGTTTTAAACCGTCATCGCTTGCAGTGACAATATTATTCTCCTTATCGTCGCAGCCCCACGCGCGTTAAATGTACAAACATTGCATGAGGTTATTCTGCAGAAAAATGAATCGGTTTTCTTTATTGTTAACGACATAACAAATATGATATCGAGAAGCGATTGCGGTTACAGTTCTATTTCGCCATTGCACTTCGCTGTGTTGGTGTTACGTCATGTTCAGCTTAAACATGGGTTGGTAGCCAGGCCAAAAATGTGCGACTGTATGGGGGTGCATCATAACAGCATGTTCAGATATAGCCTAATAAATACGTTAGCATTTATTAGAAGAATATTGACACGATCATGCGGTATTTTGTAATTATTTTTGCTTTGCTTTCATAAAAATAAAACGTTTTGTTTATAAACCAATTTCCAGTGGCGGAATACACAACATACGCAGTAGGAGAGATGCTATAACGTTGATGATGACAAGTCATGTGAGGTAGCACCAGATTGGGTAGACTGCAACCACATCTAGAGTCAGTATTTCGGTTTACAGGTATTTTAAACACGTATTCAAATTACTGATTGTATTTTGTCATTGTTATTTCACTGCCCTGAACTACTGTCCAATTTATTTTGTAACAAGATACTTAAGAGGACTGTATCCTATTTGTATATTTCTAAAACACGAGTCTTTCTAGACATCTAGTGCGGTTTACCGGTGGTGTTCATTAGAATAATAATACACAGAAAGCATTGCAAGTGTTTATTTGCGCATTAGCATGTAGGGTATTTTTAAATGATTGCCCATCCTCGACCAGAATTTCTGGTTATAACTCCCTTTTCAACCCACAATCTATATATTTTAGGTTATAATCAAACCTACCACAGGCCTTAATTTGCCCACCTGTAGCATGCATCCATGATATAGTACAAAGGGCAGTAGGAAGGTAAGTAACCCATCATCATAACAATAATATCCAGGGGTCCCACATCAATCCTTGACAAAGTACCAAAGTAACACAATGTCTAAACATGCACCCAACATAATTTAAACAGGATTCAAATGATCATGTAAGTTAGACATTGTGGTTTTGCCTCAGTAAACATGGGTTGTTGTGGCTGGAATTTATAAAAACGCCTCAATATTCACCCGCTATTTCTTTCACATTTGAGTCAATGGAGGACAGTTTTGGTCATGGATTGGAGGTGGGTCAATTTCTAATTTAGGGCTCAAGTTGAAGACGTTTAAGAGCAATTTATTAAGGTTACTGTTGCTAACGTTTTGCTATTTACACAAAATGAAGGCAGAAACAATAAATATTTTATTGACATTTCATATCTGTTACAAAAAAGGTACGAATAGTACACATTACTAAACCTACCATTTTTTATGTTAACAGAGAAACATTGAAATAGGTGGATCGTTCAGACCTAAAGCACTCCTACCTGAAAAATTCCCATTGTCATTTAAAACCTTCTCAGATACAGTACTAGACATAGATGGCTTAAGCTTATCTTTTCCCTTCGCTAAGGTTTACCACTTGCCTACAAACCTGCAACACCTAACTTGAATTAACATCAAGAATTTCTGAGATATTAAGCGTTTCAAGTTATGAGCCAGCTCGAACTAACTAGTTGCTGAATGGTCTCAATTACTCTATCAGATATAAAGAATAAGTTTTGTCCTGAGTAGAGAAGAATGGTACTGCTATTGCACAATTAAGAAATGTTCTCTTTTTGAAAGTGTTCATCTGCTATTTGGGAATAGATCAGTGATCAGATTTGCAGTGTTGTTTTCACTGCTGTTGAAAGAAACTGTCACTTCCATCCAGCGACGCAACAAATTGGTCCATCAGTCAGGTCTCTTCAAGTAGCTTCCTGAGATTTCTCTGAATCTGGTTTGGTGGAAATATTAAAGACTAAATAAAATATGCACTTCATTACTAAACAGACCTAAAAGCAACAGCATGTGGCTGATGTACAAAAAAAAATACACCCACATTGGACTCCCAAATGTTATCAGGAAAACAGTTGGTGACAAATTGTGTAGTTGGTGATATTGTGTCATTGTTGTGTCATTTGGATAATATAAAAACTAACAATGCAATATTTCTGAACATTTTACAGGTTCTCCATTAGTTGGCAGCACATTTGTTTATCATGAAGCAATATACATTTTTAGTTTTAGCATGTCAAAGAGTGAAAATATCATATGATGTGCAAGGTTAAATTTAAACAATGAAAATGTTGTGAACTGGTTTAATGTTGAGTAGAGTATCTATCCTTGCCTGTTGTTCATGTGGAATCTTTGACTGAATAGACTTCTTAGTGCGACTAAATAATCCATTTGGCTATCAAACCTAAAACTAGCGTTTCAAGACATTAAAAATGGCCTCGGACAAGGTTTATGTTATTACACAAAATGGATGCAAATCCATGGCAGATAGTAACTCTGGCATGGAAGCAGGGGCATGACTTTTGGCTACAGACAAGCAGTTTTCAATTATGCCACATTGAGTACCATAGAGTGGTTATGCCATGTTTTCATGGGTGCTTTAACCTGGTGGCTTACCCGAAAACACCACAGGTTTCTGTATAATTATAGAAGTAAAAGCCAAATGGTGGCACTATAACAAATATTTCAAAATGTAATAGAAACATGGTTAATGTGCTATATCATATTGAGTAGTTGCAAGGTAAGTGGCAGAGCTGACTATGTGGCATGTTTGAGCTATTCTACGAAGAGTGGCAATGACACAAATGACACATGCAAGTTGACAATGACAAGTGCCACATGCAAACATAACACAGAAGCTAAGCAAACTAGGCTGTCAGACTAGTAACTATTAAATATTTACAAATAAACTTTAATGAAATGGATGAAACAGAAAACAATAGAAAACAGTGAACAAGTTGACAGATTAACTGTAACAAACCTTTTCTAGCTTGAACAGGTTTGTAGACAGCTCCCCATACATTTCCGCATTGAAGTTTGCCTGTGATCTGTGGTGCACAACGTTTCTGAAATAAAATATACTCCGAATTAGCTGTCATGTAAATTTGGCATTCAGGTGAATTAGGTTTTAGCTAATGGGAATTGACCACAATCAATGTATCATGTTAATGCAATAAATGTACAGACTAAGAGTAGTAAAATAGCCTTAATATTTAACATAATTTGATGCAGTTTTAAAAATGTACAGTGTCTTGCGAAATAATCCAAATCACTGTCAAATCTCACATATTACTGGATTAAAAATCTGGTAATTTCAATCCGTTTGATATTTTATTTTAAAACACTGAAACTCAAAACAAAATATTGTATGGTGATATTGGTTTTATAATGGGAAATGTTTGTAATGTAAAAAAAAAAATAATGTTGTAAATATTCAACCCCTACACATATTTGAAAGAGACACCTTACACTGCAATGAAAGCTTCAAGTCTTTCAGAAGGTATGTCACATATTCACCACTTTGGTATAGAGGCAATCCAATGTTGCTTTGGCTTCGTGCTTGGCATCATTGTCCTGCTCAAAGGTGAATTTCCTCCCAAGCATATGTTTTGTAGTGGACTCTTCCCAAATCACAGCTTGATTACTAATGCCTTTAGATGGTAACGGCTACTTTCTTGACACCCACCATTACAGGCCTGTTTTAAGCAGAGGTCTTCATATCATTGATCAGTGCATAAGTTCTCTACTCCCAGTTACAGAGCTCTGTAGTTCATTTAAAGTGATTCTTGACCTCACGGTGGCTTCTCTCACAACTCTACTTGTGAGTTTTAAGGGACAGACCACTCTTAGTAGTGCCTGAGTGATATGAAGCAGCCTTCAATCTGTACTTCAATCCTTCAGATTGATAGCCTGACTAAGGACCCTTCAACAGTGGATTTTTTATCCAGAAAATGTGACAGCAAATTTAATGGTCCACAGGTGGAGACCAATGGTAAGGTAATGGTGTCCATGTTAGGGCAATTTCTTTTGTGTGTCAGCTGGCATGTTCCACATCACAGGTGTTGAATACTTACTTGCAAGGAACATTTTTCTGTTCTTAATGTTTACTTACACATATTTCTCAACATGAAACCATGTCAACATACAATACTTGATTTTGAGTATATCAAACAGAACACAATGTCAATTTACCATTTGTAACTCAGTAATATGAGTGAATTAGTCAGGGATCTGAATACACTGTCTGTCATGACTTTTCTACAGGATAATTGTATTTTTGGAAATTTTATGTTTGAAAATTCATCCTGGACAAGCATTCATAAACGACAGAGTTTTCTTTATTTCTAATGTGATATTACAAATATCATACTTAATAACACCATTGTCAGTATACCATGGCTTCTCTGACTGGATTGCTATTGCATTGCTAATCTATAAATTATTTTCACAGACAAAGAGTTTTAAATGGCAGTTCTTACTCATTGTGTGCATACTCCCCCATGGGACCCAATGAGTTCAGCCTCTTCTCAAGAGCCACAATCTTGAAGGCCATGTAACACGAGGACAGGACAAGGACAATTACTCTGGAAAATGACAAACACCTGATGAGGGCTGAAATCACCAAGCTAAAGAAGAACGCTGGAAGAATTCTTTCACTTTTTACTCCTATTGGTGCGTCATCTCCCACACAACAAAAACACATTAACGGAAACTCAATCCCAAAACCAACTTAACAGAGGCCAGGACAAATTAGCCAGTTCACTTAACTTGTTTTGACATGCTTGACAACAAGTGGAAATATTTGCTACGTGGCTTGTCAGATGACTCCATAACCACCTTTGAATTATAATTAAAAGTTTACTCACAGGAAAAGATAGACGAGCAGAAGTGTGTTTAACGACACCGGCTGTAGTGATTTCACTTTGTGTACAACCCCCTGGATAGGCTTGGTGGGCCCTACAGTTGAAACAAAAATAGTGTACAGACAATGACAACGGAGGAGTTTTCTTTTCCTGAAAAAGCTAAACAAATCTTAAACACTAGCAGAACTAGAATCTTTAACATAGTATACTTCTATTATTGCCTTAATCTTCAGAATACATTCCCTCTGGAAAATAATATAAGGACTCAAACCAATAAACAGTCTAGTTGTTTTAACTGTGCTCCTGTGTAAGGGTCTCATACCATTCTGGTGGCCAGCTGCATGCTTTTGGTTGGGGGTCTGGAGGTGGATGTCTGCATGCACTGCCACTTCTCCGTTCTTCATTGCACTCAGGAACGTGCCAGGGATGCTGGGGAAGTCTGCCCAAACACAGAATGCTCTCTGAACACTGCAGGCTACAAATGTGTAAATATTTAACAGTGTTTACAGCATTGCTTCTTCTTTCAAAATGCCAGATGAGGTCTTGTAAATAGATTTCAAATCAGGTTTTCCTGTGCTCAGAGGGGCCTGATAGAAAAGATAAAAAAATAATTTACCTTTGAATGTGGCTTGAAACAATCTTCAATGTTCTCATCCAATTGTCAAACTAATCTCTTAAAAAGGTTAATTATATTTTACATCAGTCCAATATCATTTCACATTTTCCATTCTCTGCATAGAAATAGAACTAATTGTCTATTCCATGAAAAGGGTTTGCATTCAGGGGCACTCATTTTAAATTTAGGTTCACACTCTGCCTGTGTAAATTCTTCATAGAATTAGCATTCTATTAGATTCCAGATTGACTTGTGTCTTTTGGATGGTGTGAATTACAATCCCGTTTTCAAAAAAAGTTGTGACGCTGTGTAAAATGTAAAGAAACAGGATGCAATGATGTGCAAATCATTTAAACTTTATATTCAGTAGAAAACAGTGAATGAATGCAGCATGTTATCAGAAAATACTGGCAGACAATTTGCATTCTTCTGCATGAAAGCTGCACATGGGACGCTCTTGGACTTTCCAGCACGATAATGACCCTAGGCACAAGGCCAAGTTGCCCCTCTAGTGGTTACAGCTGAAAAAGATGAAGGTTCTGGAGTGGCCATCACAGTCTCCTGACCTTAATATCATCGAGCCACTCTGGGGAGATCTCAAACGTGCGGTTCATGCAAGACTACCAAAGACTTTGCATGACCTGGAGGCATGTTGCCAAGGCGAATGGGCAGCTATACCACCTGCAAGATTTTGGGGCCTCATGGACAACTATTACAAAAGACTGCACGCTGTCATTGATGCTAAAGGGGGCAATATACAGTATTAAGAACTAAGGGTATGCAGACTTTTGAACAGGGGTCAGTTCATTTTTTTCTTTGTTGCCATGTTTTGTTTTATGATTGTGCCATTCTGTTATGACCTACAGTTGAATGTGAATCCCATAAGAAATAAAAGACATGTGTTTTGCCTGCTCACTCATGTTTTCTTTACAAATGGTACACATACTACCAATTCTCCAAGGGTATGCAAACTTTTGAGCACAACTGTAAATACATACCATAAAACTGACTCAGATCAGTGGTTAGGGTAATACTAATGGAAAAACAGCAAAGTGTGGGACAGCGTTTACTGATGCCTTCTTTCTACTGATGTAACATTCCAGTGTGTTCCGCAATGTAATTTTTTTAACCTCTGCCACCAGGGAGGGAGAACCCACCCGCCATTTTCTCATAGTCTGGAGTCTGGGAGCCTGAGCTGCTGCTCTCTAGCATGTCCTGCCTCCTCTGTCGCACCACACCATCCAGGTCTGAGAAGTCTCCAGAGAAAACCTAGATACACAGAATATTTGAATTCATCTTATACACACAATGACCCATTGAAATAAAAAAATGTGTCCAGATCATGGGTGTACAGAAGAAACCATTACAATACACACACGGTTATATAAAAAGGCAACTGTGTCAGTACTGACCAGAGGAAGTGACGAGGGACATTCGCCACTGAAGCTGTTCTCAGCTGAGGAAGTAATAAGGCTGCCCCCAGTATGGTCCCCCTACAATGGTGTTCAATGAGTTAATCTTGCAAAGGCCAACTGCACAATGCTAATGCTATGTTGTCCTCCGCCTGAGGGTCAGTGTAATGGGTTCGATCTATTTATTCACGTGTCACAGACGACATCTCTGGCCCTACTATTTTTTACAGACATTGGGTGATTGATGTGTTTTATTGTACTATTTTCAAAATTGCATTGATTGGCACATGAAGAGACTTAAAAAAATTCCAAGTATAGACGTAATAACAGCAATGACATAATGCACATACCTACACATGTAGCATACAGTTTTGTAGCACATAAATACCAAGGCTGTAATCACCTATCACTAATATGCAACGGCAAACGTGGGGGACAACATTTTTACTGACACCGTGTTTCATTTTATATTAAGCCAACAAAGCTTATTTTGTTTGCTGATAAGATTAGTACAACACAAAAGAAGACTATTTCAAACAAAATTGGACAAATAGAAATAATTGAAAAAAGGAAAACAAGGAGGAAGAACTTACATCCAGATGAACACAGATGGATTTCAGGAGTTTATATGTTGTATCTCTCGATAGGAATGAGGCAAATACATGCTGAAAAAATATTTCACATGACAAATGTCATGATAACAATATAATAAAAAAGTGATATTACAAGTAATTGCCCAGTGAAACATTTAAATTAAAGTTCATATTTAGTTATAATGACGTTGACTTATGCTGTACAACTACATGTGGCCAAGGCTAAAATTGTTCAAAAACACCACATGAAATGTATATCTCAAACATACCGTTTGAAAAAATAACTGAAGGATGACAGTATTCTCAAGGAATTTAACCTGGCCAATCAGCATTCTAGGGAAGGATGAGCTGGCCAATCAGCCAACTACTTACATCGGCTTCGGAAAGACCCCTGAACTAACTCCACATTTTGTAGCGTTATAGGCTACATTTATAATAGATTTTCTTTTGCCATCAATCTACATACAATACCCAATAATGACAAAATGTAAAAGTCACACTAGAAGTTGAGTTCAAATGCATCCTGTGTCCTTTGGTCATTCTTGAGATGTCTCTAAAATGTGATTGCAGTCCATCTCTGGCAATTTCAATTGATTGGACATGATTTAGAAAGGCACGCCTGTCTGTATAAGATCCCAGACTTCATAGTGCATATCTTGACTAAAAATCAAGCCATGAAGTCCAAGGAACTAGTGGATCTCAGAGATGTGTGATAAAGGTTATATAAAAAATTGCTTAAACATTGAAAGTTCCCAGGAGTACAATGGGCTCCAGACGGAAGAGGCCTGGAACCACCAAGACTCTTTCTACAGCTGGTCATCCATGCAAACTAAATAACCTGGCAAGATGGACCTTGGTCATGGCCACTCAAATAGAGCTTCAGTTTCTCTACAGAACTTCATTGATCAGGTCTTGGAAGGGTGGCTAGGCAGGAAGCCACTCCTAAGTAAAAGGCATATGACATGCTGCCTAGAGTTCGCCAAATTTGGCACTTAAAAGAATTAAAACAATTTCTAGGAAAGATGAACAGGGCAAAATACACAGATGTCCTTGAAGAAAACCTGATCCAGAGCACATAGGACCTCAGACAGTGGCAAAGATTCAACTTTCAACACAACAATGACCAATGCACAAAGTCAAGACAATGCTGGAGTCGATTTGGGAGAAATCTGAAAATGAGTGACCCAGCCAACCTGGATTTGAGACCTAACAATCACAGTTCAGTAAATTTTCATAAATTCCAACAAAGAATGTTTTTGCTTTGTAATTATGGGGTACAATGTGTAGATTGATGGCAAAATAAATGTAATCAGGTCTATAACACAACAAAATGTGGAGAAATTGAAGGAGTCCTAATACTTTCTGAAGCCACAGTAAATTATTTTTTTGTGACTGGTAAACACTCACCCCATTCTTTTGTCAATGCCCTTGCTATTCCTAAAATCTATTCCTAAAATCTGTTTTTTAACACACATAGCAAAGAAAACATGTAAAGGAAAAACACTTTACTCATATATTCCCAGTAATAACACATTTTATTTCATAGAAATCTGGAAACACAGGGCAGATACCTAGAGTATAATAGTGGTCTTACCCGCTCATTTGTGGTTGTGATAACGAGTGCATTTGGCACCAAAATGGCAGTTTTTGTCTTCTTGATATAAGTAACAGAAAGTACAGGAATAGCAATCTGAAAAAGAGAAAAGTAAAAGCATTTACACAGAACCTATTTTCCCAAGAAAAATAACAAGCAAAACAATAGCATGGAGAGTCAATAAAAAGTATTAAAAACCTTTCTAGCATCCACACTGATAATTAAAAATCAGCCTGAACCAGACTTCCACATGTAGGCCTACTTTTCTTGACTGAACTAAATAAAAAATGGACATAGGAAAGGCACCTCTGGCCTTGTTTGCTGTTTTCTTTCGGGGGAGACTAGAATGGTGGACACAAGGAGAGATAATTAAAAGTTCCAACAACTCGTATCCTTGTTTACTAATGGATTTGTACTAGCGTTAAGCCGGATTCGCAGACAAGTGGAGGAAATTTTTTTTAATCACAATTAACGGGATCGAGCTCAGGAATGCTCTGTCTCAATTCAAACGCTAACTACAGATGGTTCTGAGAGTGAAAAAAGAAAAATGCATTAATGCAGACAAAAAATCACTATACAATATCAACTTTGATAACCCTAATTTAAACATGTGGGTAATGTTTTATAAAAGCAACTGTGAGGCAGTACTGTTTTATGAATACAGTCACTGGTAAATAGATTGGCCTACTTTGAATCATGCTGAACAATGCCAATTACCAATGTGTACTAACAATGGAGTTAGTGAGTAGCTGTCAGTTAGATAGCCCACGCTAGATACAATGGTAGTATGTGAAAAGAGCAATCAACCACCAAATTCACACAAGGTTTTTTTCAAATGAAGATTGGGTTTTTTATGCCCCAAGTCTGTGTTTTATAACATTACACCATACCTTAGTATCTCTGCCAAAGACTTTGGAATGAAAACAGATCCAGTTATCAGAGACAAACATTTTGCCCTGATACAGCATGTCCTTCTGTAATGCACAGGTGTAACCTGAAGAGACAAAACAGAAAAAGTCATGCAAAATCTATTCTGTAGACACAAAAAGACATGGCTTCTATGTTGCTGGACCGCGGAACCGGCCAAGAAGAGCGAAAGTCTCTGAGTGAGTGAGTGCCTGACTGACTACCCATTGTTAAATAGCATAGTGGTTAGAGACGTGGACTGCCACGTAGTTGACCAAGGTTCAATCCTTGCCACGGACTAAACAAATTAGGCATTAGGATTTGTTCAGGACAGACTAAAACTTTGCTGGCAACAAGCTTCGGTTGCTACATTATAATAAGCCTAAAGTAAAACTGTTTACGGTTATTGCGATGGGCGAACTGCACCGACAAGAAACATATTGCTCTCGATTTTGATTTACATAGTGTAGTGGTTGGCTATTCAACTGTCATGGTTTTCTAAAGAAACGAACCAGCCATGGAGTGACTGGAGTCATTGCTTTCATTATAGGTACTGTACAGCTATTAGCTAGCCATCTACAGTAATCTCTTTCCAATTTAACACGTTGAAAGTAGTGTTATACCTGTTATTGATTTGGATCTTAGGTAATGTAGGGAACTAGTTTAGAGAACTATGGAGTTTTGACTAATTTGTTTGACAATGCAATAATAATCCAGCCAGGGCAACCACATTCATGCCTCCTAATCGCAGGTTCGCAGAGCTAGGCTTGCCTGGTCCCTTCACATGTTTGTTTACAGGATTAAACTGGACGAAAACTCACTCAGTGTGAAACTGCATTATTTATTTATTGATAAATGTATATATATTACTTACTTTGTTTCAGTAACTCATCCTTACTGATTTCTTTAAATATTTTATGGTACTGGGCATTTGTCTTGGATATCTGAAAGAGAACAAAAAATCTTGGTGAAGAAACCTTTCTTGACAGAAAATAAGTGTCAGCTCAAATGTGCAAGCTTAGATTGATTAGAACTTTGCCTGGGATATGGTTGAAAACACAGTATTTGCTTGTAGGTCAGCTACTAAGCCACTATGCAAATTCTAAACAAACACAAACATTTTGATTTAATTGTCCCAATATGAAGTATAAACTCACCTGGCTGGACTGAGATTTCTTTTTTCCTTCAAACTTAGTTTCACTGTCACTTGGAGTTTGCATTGGGGACAGTTGCTCTACAGCTTTGAATCTGGAAAGAGGACAAGATTAACATACACTGCTCAAAAAAATTAAGGGAACACTTAAATCACACATTGGGTCTCGATGAACAAAATATATTAAAGATCAAAATCTTTACTGTACGTTGTGTAATTCGGTGAGAACAAAATGTAATAACGGTCAAAGGAAAACAAAATCACCAACCGATTGAGGGCTGGATTCAAACTCACACAGAAAATCAAAGTAAACAATTGTAGGGCCTTGAGAACCTCAGTCGCCTACGTGACAGTCTGTGTCTCTAACCACTACGCTATTTAACAATGGGTAGTCAGTCAGTCAGTCACTCACTCGATCTTGAAAAGAATAGTCCAGAACAAATAGACTTGGTTATGTTCTTAGTGTCAATGACACTTCCAATTTGATTCTCATATTTTAGGGAAATATTGTTTACCCTAGAGTCCACAGCAGCAGGAAGAACAAGCAGCTCCCATTGCGACAACCGGTCCTTCCTCCTTCATCACAGTTATGTATAGCAAGTTGTGAACACAGCAACATCAAGTTTTAGTTCTGCTTGTGTTTATGCTAGTATTACAGTAAAACTCTCCGATATTGCCCATTTAACATAATTATGGAAATAATTTAAACGTATTTCATAGGTTCTCCCTTTGAGTTTTTTATCCCTTATTTTTCCAGGTTTATTGTGATTTTTTTCCGGACCACGTAAGCGGAGTCGGCCAAGAAGAGCAAATCTGTCTGTCTGTCTGTCCATCTGTCTGTCTGACTGACGTTAAAGTGGGTAGAGATGTAGACAGCCACGTTGGGGGGTTCGTCCTCGCCCCAGACCAAACAAAGCAGGCATTAGGATTTGTTCAGGATAGGCTAAAACTTCGCTGGCTACAAGCTTCAGTAGCTACATTAAAGTAAGCCTAAAGTAAAACTGTAAATCTCTTTCTAATTTAACGCATAGTGTTACGATCCTGTTATACCGGTTGTTAGTGTGGATGTTAATAGGTACATTTTGGAACTAGTTTCAAGAACCATGGTGTTTCAACTAATTTGTTTGACAATGCAGGAAGCAAACAGACACCACATCTCTACACACGTATAATGTGCATCATCACCCACTGTTTAAATAGCGTAGTGGTTAGAGACAGTCTGTCACATAGGACACCGCGGATCGAATCCAGCCAGGGCAACAACATTCATTCCTTCTTATTGCGGGCCGGCTGAACTGAGCTTGCCTGGTTCTCTTGTACACTATGAACCAAGAAAAAAAGTTGCAGGGGACAAGAGAAGTATGCCCCCAATTTAAAGCAAGAACAATAAGAGATTAAAAAATATCTAAATAAATAAAATGTTGCAAGCCTGTCTATGTATCTACCATGACCTGACAGTTCGAAGACCCCTGGCTCTTTCATGGCACACGTTAGGTCCCTTTATACCAACTGAGCAACATTTGGAGCGTATCACAGCAAGTCTGAACATTGTTCCCTTGCCAGGTGTATCCCTACATTAGTAGCTTAGACACTGTAACAAGGATACCTCAAGCAGGATAACATGTCATGTCACAAAGCACCTACTGTTGACAACTAAGTCAAGGCGGCCATTGTTGGCATTCCTAGTTGCGACATTCCGACAATACAAACTGGATACTGGGTGTTTAGTGCTGTGAGCTGTGAGACAAAGTCCAAAAACAGTATGGATGTATATTAACATTAATTTGTTCCTTTAGTTAATAAATAAACATGCATAAGGAGTACAAGACTAGGATGATTACAGAAACCACTTAATAGTTTTTTTTAAGTTTAATGGTTTATTTAAACGGGAATCAATATTGTCCTGATAATCAAACTCTACTTGTGTCTATTGCATTTGTGGATGCATGTTTGAGTCCCCTCTCACAAACCTTTTCTATTCCTACTTTGTTAAAACCATTAAGTTTTAACAAAGTACTTAAACGTTTTATCACTAGTCCTTATTGCCACACTGAAATCAAGCAAGCCAATGCAGAAGGCACTTACTAAAATGTATGACTGTAATAGCTAAATCAACTCAAGAATAATCTAATATTCTCTAGAAATGTTCCACTAGATTTAGATCCAGCCATGATTGAATTCTTATAAACATAGAGACCCGCGGTCATATCGTCATCCTAATAAACCTTATTCCTGCGTGACAAGATAAAGTTCCCTATGTGTGTTAACTTTTGGGCTGCCTTTTTTTCTCTAAACATAGGCATTGTCAGAAAATAACAGACAAGCCAATACACTGAGCTGAGATATTCTCTTTCAATTGGAGAGCCTTGATCTAGTATGTAGCCCAGCACTTGCACACTTTAAAAAAATTAACCGATGCTAACCTAAACAGGGGCTCAGAGATGAGTTAAATGAAGTATGTTAGTGCTGGGTTAAAACCAAATTATGCATGGATGTTTGACGGGATGGCATCTGTTGTCTAACCTCATGAGAGGGGGTTTCTTCTTGGTCTCTGACAGGTCTGACTCAGTGTCCACTGACGGCTGAGTGGCCCCAGCAGACCTCCCACTTGCACTTCTCTTTGGCCTATCCTCTCCTCCATTCTCCGCCTCAGACCTGGACACATGGCGTATTGTTAGTCAGAAATTATATAAAGTAGCTATCTCTCTAGAGATATCGTTCAACGTTTAACCATATACAACTGAAGGGGTTAAAATTGAGCGCATGTTAGGCATTTCCCTTCTTGATGAGAATAGACATTGATTCAACTACTTCATAGGAATTTCCCTTTCAAAAACATCCCCACTCAAAGTTTTAAAAAAGGTTTCAAATCTGTCTGTCTGACAATTGTAGATACATTTTTAGCGACCAGGTCTTGAAAAATTCAGCCAGAATCAAAACCTCAAACTACAATCAACCATTTTCACATTTGTCAACCTTATGTGCAGTTGGACTTGGAGTCACTTGATGTACAATTGTATGTTGAGTTCAGTAGTGGTTGACGTGAAGTTGCATATGCAATTCCTGTTGCAAAATAGATTAAAATAGTATGAGTCATAATCCCCATAAAACCTTGAGTAAAAGGCATATGACATGCCACCAGAAGAACTCCGGGAGCATGAGTAAAAAGATTCTCTGGTTTAATGAGACTAAAATAAAATCAGGCCTGAATGCCAATTAATGCTGAATTTGGTAAAAATACCTTCCCTACAGTGAAGCATGGTGGTGGAAGCATACTATATATACACATGTATACATATATATATACTGTTGTGCTCAAAAGTGAATAAGTGATTGAACAGTACTGACTGGCATTTGCAAAGCTTTGGATATCTTTTTATATCATTTTCCATCTTTACAAAGTTCCATTACCTTGTTACGCAGGTCTTTTGACAGTTCTTTTCTGCTCCCCATGGCTCAGTATCTAGCCTGCTCAGTGCATCCACGTGAGAGCTAACAAACTTATTGACTATTTATACACAGACATTAATTGCAATTTAAAAAGCCACAGATGTGGGAAAATCATTTAATTGCCATTTTCACCTGTGTGTGTCACCTTGTGTGTCTCTAACAAGGCCAAACATTCAAGGGTATGTAAACTTTTTATCAGGGCCATTTGTGTGATTTCTGTAACCATTATGATTTAAAAAGGAGCCAAACAACTATGTGATAATAAATGGCTTCATATGATCACTATCCTTAAATAAAAGACAGTTTTTTTGCATAATCAGTCATATTTTCAAAATCAATGCCTAAATTTCACAATTTCTGCCAGGGAATGCAGACTTTTGAGCACAACTGGATAGATTAGGATTGATTGACTGATTGATTGATTGATTGATAGATAGATGTTGCATTAAAACTTATTTAGGCTTATTCAACTCGCTAGTTTGTGTCTCCCTCCTCTCTCACACTCCGAATGTAACACCGCCCCCACTCACAAACTCACGTTTTCGGGCGCAACATGAAGGATGACACAGCCAACAAGGCAAGATAGCAATGAGGAGCTGGTTTGTAAGAGAAATAATGGCTCAATCATTTGGAGATGGTTTTGGTTTAAATGGTCGGAAGAGCAACAGAGCAATGTGATATGTAGAGAGTGCTTTAAACATGTCGAAACAAGTGCTGGAAGCACTACAAACCTAGTTCACCATTAACCTATAACAATTTTGAGAAATACACTTCTTCTTTCAAGTGTGCTGCACAAACCATCCACTGGCTGCCTCAAGAAACCAGGTATGGGCCTATATTTTATTGACATCTTAGCTAGCCAAAGTTAGCCCTACTTGTAAAGGTCAATTAAAATGCATGTCCTTTCCCATCCCCTTTTGTAATTAATAGCTGTAAGCCTTTGCATTTTCATTATTGATTAGTCTTATATATGTGTTATAGCAAACAGCATGCTAGAGAAGTGCTCATTGAATACATGTTTTGTGCATAAATGCTAGGTGTAATTACTCTTGCTATTTGTGTTTAGGCTATAATGCAGCATCAAGTGCTCCGATTCCCTCTACCTCAGCACAGTCCAGTGATGCAGCATCAAATGCTCCTGTCCCCTCTACCTCAGCACAGCCCAATGATGCTGCACCAATAGACCCTACTTACTAGCCATTTGTTTTAACTGATAAGGTAAGAACAGAGTTTGTTCTCAGAGGACCATATCAAATAAAAGGCTTCAGGTTTCAGGCTGTAGAACAATGCTAGATTAGGCACATTGCACTGAGGTTTCTATAATATAGTTTTTGTGCAATACTCTTACATATAATTTCTTTCATGTCACTTGTTTGCTTCAAGAAAGGCACGGTGAGTAAGGTTGTAGAACAACGCTACATTATGCATATTGCACTAAGGTTTCTGTAATACAGGTTTTTTGTGCAATACTCTTATTTATATTGTATTTATAATTTATTTTATGTCACTTGTTTCTTACTGTTTATTTGTTTTATTCTGTTTTTATTTTGTGGGGGGTTTTTTTGTTTCTAAAATAAGGAAAGTCTCAAAGACTTAAAGCTATGCAGTTTCTGTGTGAGTGTATGAACACAATGATCGGTGATGGAAATGGCTGCGACCAAGGGGCACCAACTAAAATCTTGACTGGGGCACCAACTAAAATCTTGACTAGGGCACCAAATTGGTCAGGGCCGGACCTGCAAGTCCGGATACTTAACAGTAGATATACGTTTAGTTTGAGCTTATGTAACAATGCGCAACTAAGGATGTTGACAAGCGAATATCTGATAACTAATAAGGAGACAATTCCTAAATCACTATGTGAGTTACTGACAGAACTAAACGAAATTAGTCCCAAGTGTCGTTCCTTTTACTGAATGACTCAAACAGATCAGCGCTCTACTCCAACTTCCCCACACCACGTAGATACATCGCAATTAAATACGTTTTGATATGGGAGCATACTTTTTTGTTCTATACGTATAGTACCAGTTTAGCAGTGCCATAATAATAGTAATATGCACCAAACCCCCTTTTCATGCTACCCCACAAAACGTATCCAACTTCCGTAAAACTTCTATTACAGTAATGTCGCTTCCAGGGTTTTAAAATACTAAGTAGTGCCACGCGTCCAGTTTGTATCCTATTTCAGAATGACTAAAGTGTGTAAATAAATCAAATGTAACTACACATTTTCAAAACATTCTGTAGGTAGGTTAGTTTCGGTTAGTTTAGCCAGTTAGCTAGCTGAACAAAAGCAGTGACAACAAAGGAGGAAAATCCGTTGGTAAAACGTTTGTTATTGAATGTCATCATTCTGAATCTCTTTAAAGTTTCTAGACAAAAATTAATGAAACAAAACAAATACAGTACTGTAGCTACAAAAACTGCATTTGAGATTTGCATGTAAATTATATGCTCCGGTAAATTCATCAGCGGTCGCGAAAATAATGAGAAGCTATCTTACCTTTGCTAGTCATCATCAACAAAAGTGGTTCGCTAAGTTTAGCTAACTAGCAAAGTTGGATAGATAGCTAGGCCTTTGGCTTTGTAATGCGCTACTGTAGATCTAGAACATCAAAACTTACGTCGATTGGATTCCCCTCGAATCTTTTCTGACTGGTTTGACAGAGTTTACAACTTGTTCTGGCGAAGATAACGGAGTTAAGGCTCTGTCAGGTTGTTCAGACATAAGTACCATCTCTGGAGGGACTGCCTGGATTAGCCTGCCTCATAAATTCCCCTCCTCCGATAAATTTGGGGATCTGCCGTGCGCCTAGTGGGTATTACATTCGGGAAGATCGTTCGATACTCAAGAAAGTTAGGAAACTGGGAAAACTTGCAGGTCAAGAAGGGTCCGTGTAGCTTTTGACAATTTGTTTTTCGATTTAATAAGGAACAATCGCGAACGTGAAAACATAAAAAAGGCACTAAGGATTTGAGTAGAAGAAAGTACAGTTATTTTTTAAATGTGAAGTACTGAGGTTATTAATTTGATCGAAGTTGAGGGGTAACATATTAGCAGGATTCGCAGAACGCGTGAGTCACCGCAAAAGCCGTTATTTTGTTCATTCTGAAAATGCTCAACTGTACTTAATTATTGTATTTCAATGTAGGTCTTTCTCCAAATAGAGATAACCCAATCGAATCACACATTCTGTGTTGACCAGTTGAGCAATCTGGGTTCAACAACAAAACAAGGACAAATGTGTGGTTGTATGAGATTAAAAACTTTGAAACATTTGAATTGCAGATCATCATTTTGGATGTTTTTTTTTAAATCGCCTGTTGGTCACTCAATTTTATAGCAACATCTGTTATTTTGAATTCATCAATTGATGGCTGGACATAGGCATACTGAGCAACAGTACCAGAATGAGTTGAAATTTCAAAAGGTCTGCCCTAGATATGTGTTTATTAATGTATTAATTAGTGTTCAGTATATTTCACTGATTTTGTTATTGTTACAGTCGTTTATTATTATTATTAATATTAGTGTTTCAGCAGGTTCACTGATGAAACACTATTGTTATTGTTACCATTGGTTATTATTATTACTATTATAAGTGTTTCAGCTGTTCACTAGTGAAACACTATTGTGTTTGTTACAGTGGGTTATTAGTGTTTCAGCAGTTCACTGGTGAAACACTATTGTTATTGTTACCATTGGTTATTGTTATTAGTATTATTATTAGGGCTTCAGTAAGCCAAGGCCCTGATGCCTTATTGTGTTTCTTGGTGTTAATTATTAGGGCTTCAGTAAGCAAAGGTGCTTAAGCCCTATTGTGTTTCTTGGTGTTCATTAGGGCTTCAGCCATGGCTGGAGTAGGACTCATTTTTAGCCTGGGCGTTGCATAGTGCACCAGTCCATTTAGGTAGGGGGTTTGGGGGTGCATAATGTACTAATGAAAACTACACACTTTTTTGGGGGCATTTACCAACTATACAAATATAAATATAGATAACGCAGCAGACATGTCTTTAAGTTACTTCAGACAAGTCTAAGTCAAGTCTCAGGTCACTGCATGCAAGTCCAAGTCAAGTCTCAAGTCACTGCATGCATCTCCATGTCAAGTCTCAAGTCTTTTAAATAGGCTATAGTTATAGTCTATTAGTCCAAAGCAAATCCTTTCAACTTAAGGTGCACTTTTTGGGATGACTATTATTTTATGGGCTATTTTAAATCAGCAGTTGATAATCTAGTACATAATACTGAATTGCAACATTTAATTTATTATAACAAACATGCATTGTATGTTCAATTGAAGTATGATCATGTTGAGGGGCCGGCCTACTCTATCTACTATTCTGCCATCTGCCATTAACCAAATCTGCCATTAACCAAATTGCTGACTATTTTACATAGATCAGCCATGAGCTAACAGCTCTTTGTGTTCTGTATGGTTATATGTGTTAGGTAGTTATTAGCTACTGTAACTAAATGGGCTGGCAAAGATCAGAAACAGGCCCAATTCTTGACAGCAAGCTAACATTAATATTCTCACTGAATGTAAAAAATATTTGTATTTTTTACGAATAGAACAGATGCACTGTCGCTAACATAACCTAGGTGACTTTCAACTTTAATCGTTTGAGCTACCAGACCAGAACAAGGCAGGAAGGCAGGTTTTTTCATTAGTTTTAGCTATTCTATATTTACCTTCCAAGGCACATGTCCAATGACTACAAGCCCAAGTCAAGTCTCAAGTCTTTTGAACAGATCGCATGGCAAGTCAGAAGTCAATTTATTGGTGACTTAAGTGCAAGTTGAGTCCAAGTCTGTGACTTGAGTCACCAACTCTGTAACGCAGAAACACTTTTGAATAAAATATCTAAAATATCAAGAACACGACAATATATAAAAAGTAGTGCTGTCAGATGATTAAAATAATTAATCCTGATTAAAAATCTTCTTTAGTTAATCGCTACTAATTAAAATTTTAGAACGTGTTCAAATTTTGTCAATAATACACACGTTTCTGTTTAAAAATCAGTGTATCATGTTAAATACATACTGTGTTTTATTGTAAACTATAGACAGTGCTTGACTTGGAACAAAATAAATGCAAGCTGTCACAGCCCTTAAATGTCAGTCCATAACTTACCACAATAACTGTCAGCATCTACAGGTGCTGGTCATAAAATTAGAATATCATCAAAAAGTTGCTTTATTTCAGTAATTCCATTCAAAAAGTGAAACTTGTATATTATATTCATTCATTACACACAGACTGATATATTTCAAATGTTTATTTCTTTTAAGTGTGATGATTATAACTGACAACTAATGAAAATCCCAAATTCAGTATCTCAGAAAATTAGAATATTACTTAAGACTAATACTAAAAAAGGATTTTTAGAAATGT
>JACXGI010005158.1:37415-48886 GCA_016801175.1 Esox masquinongy | reverse complement strand
GCTCCACTCATATAACCGGAGTTACATTCCCGGTAACTAATGTTTTAGGCCCATACGGGCACAAACAGTTCATAGGACAGTATATAATCTTCTAAGATATAAGCCAGTTTCTCAAAACATTTTTTGATTAGTGGATAGCTTTTGGCGTGCTTTCCTACAGGCTATGGTAAAAGTTTAATTTATCCAGTATGCCCGACAGTCTGTGATTTATTGAAATTTAAAACGGACAGGTCAATGATACTAGTGGTTACTCCTCTGATTTCTATAATCTAGGATCAGGTTCGTGATTTGAACGCAAAAGGATTCGCAGCAGCATACGCAGGTCAAAACGAGGCGGAGGATGAAACATTCGTTAGACGACAATCTTTTGGTACATCTGGGGGTTGAGACTGCCGCGCCACCTCTTTTTGTTCAGTTTAGAATTAGCCTTTTCCCCTCACATAAGTGCTAATTCTATCTCATCCGCCCTTTAATATTATAGCAGAAGATTGTGACAGGACCCACATACCGCTTTAGAAAAACCATCATTCAGCGTTACCGGTCCTATTATATCTTCTAACGTGTGTTTAGTCCAGTCGCAAAAAGGACGATTTACCTAGGAAAAGGTTTTGTTTGTTTCTCAAAGACTTATATGGCTCACCACAAACACGACATACATTCACAGATTTCAATGGTGTTTCATTTAGCGATTTTGCTGCCATCTTCACATCTTCAGCTTGCTAACGTTGCACTGTAGGCATTATTCGCATGAGCACCTGTATAAGCCTCTCCCAAGCAATGCATTTCACTGGGTTAGCCTGTTTTGAGGCGTTAGCCCAAGCACTGAATTTGATTGGGTTAACGTGTTTTGAGACGTTACTGACAAAAACATTTTCCCCACCCCTTTGAAACAAAAATCATATAGTTATTCCACAGGCCTATTGACATTCTAGGCCTGGTTTAAGTCTGAGCTAATTCAGTCTTAAGAGGCTAGGGAAACACTAATGTAACATTCATCTTTACCCATGGAATGCAATGTACTGAGCAAAATAGTCAATGATGTGGCAGTTTTTTCCCAGTGAGAATAAAGTTGGGGTGCCGGAAATTCACAGCCTCGAGACCTGGGTTTGAATCCTGATCATGGATAAGTCCAGTTTTCCCACGGATGGTGGTGTAATTGGTCAGCACCATCCGGATTTTGGGGATAGTAATTGAATTTAGTTGCCTTGCTACTTTGCACTCTAGTAGAAAGTATGTTCCTTCCAGCCCTGTAAAGACTCTGGTCTAGACTTCCTGTTTGAGCCAGTGGCATGAAAAGAACCAGAACAGCATCCAGTGTGCTGTGGAAGATTCATATCTTAACATTCACTATCGTGGGTCCTCTGGGAGTTGAAGTAGGGTTTTTACTTGTATTGTCTCACAGATGTTGGGAACATGCATTCCTTTGTCATTTTAAATGGTAATAGAAGTGTTAAGCCTTGCACAGCCCTGACTCCAGCCAATTGGAAGCTCCAAAAAAAGCTAAGCTTTATTTATAGAAGTCAAACAACAGAAAGAAAAAAGTGGGGCAGACCTACCTTGCACGATGTGTAGGAGTGGTGAACCATTGCTTAGTAGAGTGTGAACAGAGTAAGAGGAGGGGCCATAAAGCCTATTCTGAGAGAAAGGGAAATAGATGGGGAGTCCAATCTCTCAGTGCTAGTCCAAAAAGTTTTCATAGCCCTAAGCCAGTGAGAGTGCCCTATATGCCTCCCGATGTCTTAAGGCAAGTAGAGAGGAGAGTGGGGACAGGGGTATGCGATTTACTATGTAGGTCAGGCCTTCTACGTATCTTATAAGACGAAAGTCTGCGTGAGCAATTCTGTGGAGCTCACTAGCATGGAAATTTGCACCTCTGTGAATTATTGCTTTTGCGTGCTAGGTAAGGAGACATAATATCAAGACACAAAAAAACAAGTGTTGGACTCAAGTGTTGTTGAGATGTTACATTTTTATATATTAACTGCAAATATGTCATGCTGTGATCCACAGCTTAAAGTAAGTACATTATTATATATTATTATGTAATATATAATGAATATATAATAATAATAATTATTATTATTATTATTATTATATTGATATATACTCTATAACAATTATTATTAAAAATAATACTAAAGCACTTTTACAATTATTGGGTTGTGTGGTTATCCCACATAGCTGACATGAATCCACTAAATGTAAGTCACTCTGAACAAGAGCATCTGCTACTACATGACTAAAATGTAAAATTTAAATGTAATCTCTTTTACCTCTGGAAGAAACATGATATCCACCGTGATAAATATTACCATTAAAATGCAAGTCTCATGAAGGTATCCATAAAGCCGTGTATTTAGGGGGTAATTTCTGTAGATAGAGATTACTGAATAATTTATTTGGAGAATCCAATCTTGAAGCAGCAGGGGACAACTGCATGCCGCAGGATGGGACAAGGACATAGCAGGTTTAGGAGGTGGTGGCTTCTCTGCTTCCTCTCATTAAACCAGGACATTAAGATGCATATCTGATCCTGATTTCATATAACCTATCAAGAGTTTTACAAGTCAAAACATTTATCGAGACGAGAAGAGAAATGGAATGCTACTCCTCATTAATAATTTGATTTCAGTGCTCTCAGTATCATGACCATTGATAGCATTTTGTGCAATTAAATAAATTCTTGCATTCTAGAGATAATCTTCTAGTCCTTTAAGTTCCATTGATGTGTGTAACATTTGCATAAGGAGAAGGTGGAGGACATGGTTAACCTCTCTAATCAAAGGAACATGCCCTCAGTGAATCAGATGTCATGGCAACTACATCATAGTGAAAAACTGTATATTTAAATGTCTGGTTAAGAAACCTACATAGTAGGCCCCCACATGGTGCACTGGTGTAAGTACGCCTGTGCATTAAGGCCAGTTGTTTGAATCTTGGTTGTGACAAAGCGACAATGACCAAATGTCCAGCAACCGGTGGCACAAAATTGTCTCTGCAGCGCCTGAGGTCGGTGGGTTAAAGTTGGACAGGAATGCTCTTCGTGTTCTAGCAACTCCATGTTCTAGGTCAGAGTCCTGCAATTTAATTGTGGTTGAATGTGTTCACCTCCTGCACATGTTATAAAAAAACATCCTGGTTCATCAAGCAGGGTGATAAGAAGCCGAACAGCACACACAGTCAAAGGCAAATGGTGTTGTTTGTCCAAACATGCATCCCAGACCCTGGATTGAGAAACAGTGTTTTAGACAAACAAGACAGACATTACATACACCAGGCCATGACAGCCTGACTAACCTCTGAAATATGACATACCTCAAAGTTAGAATTATCATATACATTTTTAATGTCCTTTTTTTTCTTGCAATAAATATTGAATTGTTTATCAGTGTTCGGAGATTGCACAATCAATAAGTTACAAATATCGGTTATTGAGACCCAAAGAGTCTCCCACACTTGTTTATTAATCTAGTTGCAAATTGTTACAGAATCAATAAATAATGCTGGCAATATCAGCAAGTGACAGAAATGCAAATCAGATTTGGGTTCCTTCTGCCTGCCAGGTGTCGCAGTGGGTTGGGTCTTCAGGGGAGTAATATTTTAAGGATATTTGGTTCATGACTGTCTTGTAAGGTGTTATTTTTTTAGGTATGCCCATTTAGTGAACGTTTGCGAGCCACAAGAAGAATAGCAGTGCTTCATTTCTACCATGGTTCTCATTTTGAGGACAGTGGCTGAAGCAACCCAGACGTCTTCTGTCTTAGCTAGTTTCTCTCTTTGATGGGATGAAGCAAAAAGTGCTCAAAGCTCTCCCTGCCAGTTGTCAGTTCTCTTCCCCTTTATAGCATTTCATTTTGACATATGTTGTTGGGCTCTTGTGACCACATCATACAAAAATGCAAGTATGAAAAACTGACTTCCAACTAATGTATGGTGGTATCACTTTTCGGGTTGTGATTAATTTCACGTTCTTGGTTTCATTACATTGTTTGACAGTGTTCTCATGAAATAGTCAGCCACATTTGGAAACCTTTTTTAAAAATCCAATTACTGAAATTTAGTGGATTATAAAACCGCCTTGTGGGATTTAAAAAGCATACCATTCTCTGTTTTTGAGGAGGATTTTTCAATTTGGGAGGGAGCAAAATTCATCACACATTACAGTGGATGACATTTAGAAAATCACAAAAGGAAATGTAATTTAATTCTAATTTGTTTCCCAAACTTAGTCTAACTAAAAATATTGACATTTAAAAACACATCTGAACTTGCTTTGAGCAATATCCAATCCTGTTGTTTGATTCTCCATTTTTAATCGCTGAATATACAATACTGTACCAGATCATTCTATTCTATATCTTGATGTCAGTTTATAGTTTTAATCTTAATGTCAATTATGTGCTGACACGCATTATGATGGTAACATTACTAGAGCAAGAAATTACATCCGACAGATTGATTGGTAAATCCTATTTTGAAATAATATTTCTAATCCCTTTCTAATTTCTAAACTTATCCAATTAGAAGACTTATTACCAATGACTGCCAGTATTGTTTTCCATACTATGTTAGATTTTCATTTGTGTTATTTGAATGATAAATTCATGACTGTGAACAAATTATACCAATCTTGAGAGCAAAGGTACTGTATGCACAAGCCATGTGTTGGAGTCCAATTGCTGATGTGCCGATAGAAGTGTGCTCTTTGAAACCCTATTTTCATCACACAATGTTCCAACATTTTCCTTTTTTCTTGAAGCTATAGAACAACAGTGTGCGCGCGTGTGTGTGTTTGTGTGCGCGTGTGTGTGTGCGTGCGTGCGTGTGTGTATATATGTGGGGGTTTTTGTGTATACTTACTATTATTAGGGCAATCTGGCAGGGAGGGCAGCTACGTTCACCAGATCGTGCTCTGCCATGATCCCCCCTTCCCTGGTTCTTGCTCACCTCCTCCTACGCATTGCACTGAGGCATGCCTGTGTCCTGTGGTGCCATGTGTTGGCCAGGAATCACTGCAGCACCTTTCTATCTACCCCCTGTCCTTCCTGCATACATGTGCACAAGAAAAGGTTTGATGTGATGCAAAAGCACCCGTTGCCAGCATCCCTGCCTTTCCTTGCCTCTTTCATTGTCCTCATTCGGCAGCATGAAATGGAATGCGACATAACACAAGTCATTCACACATCTTAAAAAAGGTAGTACTATCTCTGCTCTAAGCGCATTTTATGAGAGTTGTTTTATGTATGGGTTTTTCAAAACTTCATTAACTGGATAATTCTCATTGACATTGCAGTGCTAATGCAAGGAAGATTTTTCTCCCTTCTACTGCATGAGCTAAAATTAAGTGTGCTGACTGAAAACTTAAGCGTAGCACTATTAGGAGCTTTCTCTCCCCATTTCTTTCTTCCCCCTCTTTCTTTCTGTCTATTTTCTTTCATTCACCTTGGTTTATCTATCCTCTGCCTTAATTTTCCCTACTGTTTCATCTCTTTATTTGCCCTCCTTTATCTCTTTCTACCAACCACCTATTTTTTGCAGCCTAGAGAAGAGGGAAAAGCCCTGTCCTAAAGCCCGGCTAATCTCGCTTCTATCCCATCTCAGCTCTCTTCCTGAGTTGTAAAGGACATAGCAATATCATTTCAGAATCAGCAGATAGCATAATCTTATGATTACCTTAATTAAATTGCCTGGGCAATCTATGACGGGGTTCTTTGATATCATCAAAAAATATCCAATTAGCTGTCCACCTTTCAGAAATAAGTCTGAAAAGAAATGTTGGGGCCCTCCCAATTTGCACAATTGCAAGAAGCAGAAGCGTGTGATAACAGTGATAAACCTACATATTTGTTCTGCAACTAGTAGGTTATTTTCCATAACAGTGGCTGGTACAATTTTACTACCCACAGGTGAAGTATGCTATTTTCCC
The DNA here is from genome assembly GCA_016801175.1 of Esox masquinongy. Classification (NCBI taxonomy): domain Eukaryota; kingdom Metazoa; phylum Chordata; class Actinopteri; order Esociformes; family Esocidae; genus Esox; species Esox masquinongy. The sequence goes on along the minus strand of JACXGI010005158.1, from coordinate 42,960 downwards.
ATCTTCATGGGAGCAGGGAGGTCTATCCTTAAATATGGTTCAGGTATTCAAAAAGGCATGTTGTCAAGGCTACAGCATGAAGATTGTGAGCTTCGACCTGGTTAAGCATTGTTTACGGCTCTGAAATCACAATCACAAACCCTGCAATAATCCGTAATGGACTGAACAGTTCTAACTTGATCTTTTCTTTTGACTATGTGTTTGCTCAAATGTCCTACATTTCTAAGTGATCAAAAGGAATGTTTTCTTATTTCAGACTCCCAGACTGTAGCAGGATCTCCATAGATGAGAGCCTGGAGAAAGAGAGGGAGAACTGGAAGAGAAAGGTAGAGAGATGACTGTAGAGTAGAGGGACTGCAATGCTGGCAAGGGGCCAAGGAATCAGTGTGCCTTAGTCAGAATTCAGAACCTGCATTGAATTAAAACTGCAGCAAGTAATCACAAAGGTTACTAAAAAGATCATTCGATGGAAAGACTTCATCTCGTTCAATGTTGCAGTTAGGATATGTAAGGTGTGGGCAATAGAACTAAACCTTAAGCGGTAACAATTTATTTTGAATAAGAAATCTATATCACATCCATTACACTTATATACAATATATGTAAGGGATAAACACCAAAGTTCAGTACATTATCTTGATAGACAAGACATAACCAGTTGTTCATTCAATCAGTTATTAAGTTCTATATGCAGTGCATTTGAAAAGTATTCAGACCCCTTCACTTTGTCCACATTTTTTTACGCCTTACTCTAAAATTGATTATATTAACTTTTTCCTCATCAGTCTACCCATAATACCACACAACAACAAAGCAAAAACTGTTTTTTAGAAATTGCAAAATGTATCTTGGTGTTAAAAAGATAATAAAAATATCACCTTGACATGTGTATTCAGACCCTTTGCTAAAAGACACAACATTGAGCTCAGGTGCATCCTGTTTCCATTGATCTTTCTTGACATGTTTCTACAACTTGATTTGAGTCCAACTGTGGTAAATTCAATTGATTCGACATGATTTTGAAAAGTATACACTTTTCTACAGTATATGAGGTCCCACAATTGACAGCGCAATAAATCAAGCCATGGGTTTAAAAGAATTGTCAGTGGAACTCTTGAGACAGGATTGTGGATTTCCTGGAGCATTGAAGATTCTCTGGTCTGATGAAACCAAGATTGAACTCTTTCAATTGAATGCCAACAAAAACATCTGAAGAGAACAAGTCACCACTTATCACCTGGTGAATAACATCATTACGGTGAAGCAAGCTGGTGGCATCATAATGTTTTTCAGCGGCAGGGACTGAGACTAATCAGTGGCCAAGCCAGAGCTTGGATTTAAACCAGATCGACCTTCTTTGGAGAGACCTGAAAATGGGTGTACAGTGACGTTCCCCATCCTATATGACAGGGCTTGGCAGGGAAAAATCAGGGAACATCCCCAAATTCAGGTGTGCATTTTGTGTATAAATTGATGAGAAACAAAATGTATTTCATTCATTTAAGTCGAAGGCTGCAACACAACAAAATAAGGGTCTTAATACTTTCCGTCCATGTACGTATAGAACTAACCGATTGGATGACTCGGTCACGTCTGTAGCAAGCAAAACATAAGAAATCATAATCAAGAATAAAACATGATAATTAGTTCTGTCAAACGATTAAAGTGTATTATGACAAATCACATTATCTTCTGTAGATAATCACAATTAAACTAAATTTAAGATTTTGTTTCAATTCGGACTTAAATGAACAATTTTCTGTTTAGAAAGCAGTGCATTATGTTTAAAAAGCAGTGTTTAAAAAGAAAGACTTGAAATTAAATAAATGAAATAGACTTTGCAGCTGATATATGCATGGGCACCCTTACTTGTAGACAACATTGACATTATTACAATCAATGGGCCCTGCCAAGCCATGGGCCCTTTAAATCATACCCACATTACCCTGCATTAGCTACGGCCCTGTCCATAACAATTTCATCATGTTCACATTGCTGTCTGAAGAGTCTTTTGTATTTATCCACTCACATGTTATTCTCCCTTCTTTCTTGCCTAGTATTTGTTTTGTTACTGTTGTGGTTAATTTAAGCCTAATTTGGTCCCTCTCTGAACTCACAAAATAGTTTCAATTTTGATATACAAACTCCTCTGACTTTAGGCAACTGAGTAAATGGTACGTACTGGGTAACAAGACTCTTTTTTTCAATTATGCATCAAAATGATTATAATCATGAATGCATCCGAGTAAGTGGTTCAGTTTCAGTTTGGCACATTTGAAAATGCACTTGGGTATAATGCTGAGGGAGTGATTTCAAAAATGTCTCCGCATCTGCACTTTTATTCTGTTTGAAGGCCCATTATTAAAAAGACTAATACAAAGTGATGGCTGGTCACATGATGTTTTTCCTCATGTTTAGCTCACTGAATTTTTTGTTCATTTTTCAACTGAAGAATGTAATGCTTTTAATGGCTGACTACACATTATAGATTATATATATGGACAACCCCATTTCCAAAAAACTTGGGACGCTGTGTAAAATGGAAAGAAAAAAAAAAGATATATTCAATAGAGAATGGTACAAAGACAACATATCAAATGTTGAAACTGAGACAATTTATTGTTTCTAGAAAAATATATGTCCACTTTGATTTTGATGGCAGCAACACATTTCAAAAAAGTTGGGACATGGCAACAAAAGACGAAACATTTTGTAATGCTAAAAAATAAACCTGGAGGAACATCTCACAACTATTTACGAATATACGCAACAAATCAGTAGCATGATTGGATATAAAAAGAACATCCCAGAGAAGATGAGTCTTTCAGAAGTAAATTAGGGAGGGGTTCAGCACTCTGTGAAAGACTGTGCAGGCAAATAGTGCAACAATGTAAGAATAACATTTCTCAACGTTCTCATCATCTATGGTACATACTGTATCATTATCTACGGTACATAATACCATTAAAAGATTCAGAGTATCCGGAGAAAACCAATATTGGATGGCCATGATCTTTGGGCCTTCAGATATCAAAAGGTCTGACGAATCAAAATCTAAATTATTTTTGGGAATCATGGACGCCACGTCCTCCGGACTGAAGAGGAGAGGGACCATCCCACATGTTATCAGCGCACAGTTCAAAATCCAGCATCCATGATTGTATGGGGGTGCATTAGTGCACATGGCATGGGTGACTTGCACATCTGTGAAGGCATCATTAATGCTGAAGAATATATACTGGTTTTGGAGCAACATATGCTGCCATCCAGATTATGTCTTTTTAAGGGAAGGTCTTGCTTATTTCAGCAAGACAATGCCAAACTACATTCTGCATGTATTACAATAGCATGGCTCCGTAGTAAAAGAGTCCGGTTGCTAAACTGGCCTGCCTGCAGTCCTGACCTGTCACCCATTGAAAAGATTTGGTGCATTATGAAACAAAAAATACAACAAAGGAGACCCCGAACTGTTAAGCAGCTGAAATCCTTTATCAAGCAAGAATGGGAATACATTTCTCTTTCAAAACTACAGCAATCGGTCTCCTCAGTTCCCAAAAGCTTACAGAATATTGTTGGGTGGATGTAACTACAGTGCAACACATGACTGGTGCACTCTCACTTAGTTTGCCACTCCAACCACTGCTGTATTTACAGTTGTGTGTTGTAGCTGAGAAGATGCCTTGTTCAACCAATGCAGTTAATGAATAGAAGTACATTTGATAAAGCAGGGTTGGCCAAGCAGTTGTTATACATACAATGAAATAATGTAAATATGTTTCAATTCTAATTCAAATACCTTTTCAATGGTCATGCTAGTATAATAGCAATACAATGATGTTGGCCAACTATCAACATTTGGGGTTGTTAATGCACTGCTAAGTAATTGTGCATCAAAGAGCTACGAGAGGATGTGAGCACTTCGAACTCTAGAGGTCTCCATCCTTCAGTATGCAGCCGCATCCACCTATCGGGCTTCTGCCTCAAATATTGTAGTGCAGCCGTATATGAGAGGAGACCGCTCAGAGCCACTTAAACAAACGGAATCCGAGGCATGCACGCGTCCCGGACCACACAGACAGGAAGGGAACTTTGATTAGAAGTGGATAATTAGGAAAATGATAAAAAATATCTGCATTATTACGCGAAGGCATTGACATTTCGAGTGTTCAAGATATGATGCCTGTCCTTCGACTCAGGTCAATGTAGATTCTGTCATCTCTACTATTTCTAATGTGCCGCTTTATTGTGAATGTACACTTGGGTCACCCGCATGAAATCTAAGGCATTCGGTGCGCATTGTTTCCAGCTTCGTTGCATGGGATTTGCAGTCGTGTCCGGAGCCGTGATGTCTACAACATTTCACTCTTTGTTTTTAGGTAAGCGAGTTCCTTTTCGTATACAATTATAAGATTCTTTGATAAATAATGTAATCCGCTTTTTTTTGTCTCAGTGAGCGACTAAAATCATTTGTAGACCAAAGCCCTTTGTTCACAAAAATAGCTTACAGCCCTGTACTGTAGTTCGTTTCATTCTGAAACAGGCCTATATCTAAAATAGCCGAGCAATTGTTTAATATAGGCGTTTTCATATTTCTCTCACTGCGTTTTGAGCCTATAGTAGTAGTAGCCATTTTAACATGTGAAATGAATATGAAATGAAATTACGCTTTTACGGAGAACAAAGTTTGCATTGCTTAACAAATCCCCCATAGTAATGTTAATTGAAAGTTACTGTACAAAGGCTGCGCTCGGAGTGTTCTCTTGACTGGTGGACAAAGAAAATAGTCTGTTGTAGTAGTGTTGTTAGTCCATGTCGATTGTCTGGTTAATGACAGATTAAACACAAATGCTTCTTAGCAGAAGGCACAAAGTAGTTGACGTTTTAACTAAACGACATGACATGCCAAATCCAAATTATATGCTCATTTATTGTGCGCATCAATTGGCAAAAATGGTGGTTGTAAAAAGTGTTTGGAATATAGTGTATGGCACAAGTTTTGCATGCATTTGCAGGTGTTTAATTAGAATATCTAGTGCTGAGTGCTTCAACACTCTTTTCAGGGACCCCCAACCATTCAGTGTTATTTAATCTATTGCAGAGCTAGCACACCTGATTGGACTTGTATGGTAATCATCAAGCCCTTGATTAGTAAATCGGAATGCTGCTTGGCTTCCTACACTAATTATGAAATGTCTGGGCGACCCTGATAGGAAGGTTCAAGACCTATAGAATCTAGTGCAGTACAGTTTATATTCCAAATCTGATATATTATTAAGCCTGCATGTCAAGTCAATGCATTTACACACTGTCATATGACAAGCAGGTTGCTAAATACAGGTGGGAAAAGGTTGGCTGTGGAAAGTCTTCAGGCAGAATCCAAATCACCAACATCAGCAGATGATTGTAGGCAATAACAGCTGCTAGATAAGGCTAGGTCTCAAATGCCGAAGCAGTAGTGTCTGGAGGCTATAGTGAGATTCAGTTGTCAATAGGGCTGCATTGTTGAGTATTTGCATACAGTTATGCTTTTTTTTTTTTTTTTTTT
>JACXGI010005158.1:0-37315 GCA_016801175.1 Esox masquinongy | reverse complement strand
CTAGTCTCTGGATAATGAGTGGTTTTATAATAGACATTAACCTATGTTTTCTTTGCAATAGTATAGCATTACTCCTTTAAATAGGAATACATGAGCTTTGGCAATATTTTGGCAAATTCAGCACATCTGCAATTTCTGCAGTAACTTTAGAATGTCAACATTGCATTGTGAGGTTTCTAAATGTTCTCTGTTGTCAAAGTAGCTCCAGCTGAATGAGGTCTGATAGCCTTCCTTGAAAAACAGTCCTATATGTGAGACAGACAAATTTATTTTTCTGGGTTGGAATTGTTTCCAAGGCAGGTACTTATATTGTACTGAAATGTGGTACCCTGGCCTCACAATGGCGCCGCTATCTGTCGAGGTGTGACTTTACCGTTGCGTCATTCCGGGGCCCCACGTTAAAACATTTCTCGCTAAATATAATGTTATTTCATCAACGTATTAAATTAACTGGTGAGTAACAACCTTTTGTGGAATATATTTACTTCTACCAGTGATGTAATGAGATGAGAAAATTAATGTTTTTTATATACTGGCATTCATTTGATGTAGTGCTGCCAATTACAACAAAGAAATGTTTTCATATTATACAGGAATAATCACACACACCAAAGATTCTGAAGTCTACAATAACACCCTTGCTTAACACTGCTTTTTAGAATTGCATTCATTGAACATATTGTCACAAATAGAACACGAGGTATGAGTGTATGAGTGTTTTTGTTCAAATTGTAGGTTTGTGTGCATTCAATTGAGAATACAAAAACACAGCTATTGCGTTAATTCATCTAAAACATTGCTATTTACCAGTTAAATGGAATACCCTGAATTTGCTCCGACCCTGGTGAGGTTAGTAAAATTACAGCAATAGTGCATTTACTGTAAGTCTCACTTTATTTTCACATTCAGTCAAACATTGCTTGTTTGAGAAGAGAGAATCTCTTAGAGACAATTAAAGAGTGAGCGGGTGCCACCATTGTGCCTTTTGTTGACCAATAGATATCTAGCATTTTAGGATGTGCTTTTGTTTTAGAGGTTGGCCGATTATGATTTTTCAAGACTAATTATTAGGTTACTAAAAAAGCTCAGATTAATCGTCTGATTATAAAAAATATACATACACTGAATGAACAATTACCCTTTTTAATGTATTTTTAATATATTAAATCAATAAAATATCATTAATAATCATTAATAATTTCCCAATTAATGGTCAGTGATGAGTATTACTCTGGAAAGGAGGGAGCTCAGGCCATGCCGGCTCTAGCCTTTTGGGGGCCCTAAACAAAATGTAATTTGGGGCCCTCTCTGCTACCGGTCGAGAGCTCCCTAACAGTCAGAGGCCTCCTAGCGGTCGGGGGCCTTAAGCGACCGTTATGTCACTTATGTCTGGAGCCGGCCCTGAGCACAGTGAACGGTTAATAACTAGAAAGCACTGGGGGTGTCTATAGTTGTCCGGGGGGAGACTTATAATTGGGCTAGAATTTGCTGCACTGTAGTCCCTTTTACATATATTCATGAGTCTACAGTGTTAATTCTCCCAAGTATAATTAGAATCACTTCGTAAAGCAAGCACGTTACAAAGTGTTGCGTTAGCCTGTACGTAACACTTTTTATACTCAATAACACTTAATGCTCGAAAACAATTCCACTTAATTATCAATGATAAATGCCTACTGTCTACAGACTGCAGTGTGTATTCCTTGATTATTACACCAGAGTTAGCATAGGTGTCAGCTTAATCTTAGGTGCTCAGGCTTGAGTCACAAAAATGATTGCAGCTCAGGCACAGCAATCAGCGCTGCTGGCAATGGCAAGAAGGGCTGCTTTAATAAATAAACTGCTTTAGAGCTTGCTAGCTGGGTATTACCCGCCCCCACCTAGTTTATAATTTCTGCTCTATCAAACATCAAATCATAGACTTAATTGTAATAAAATACCCAGCTACAAAACACCATTTTTCTATCAAATCTCTCAAACGCGTGATCGCTACCAAAACAGCCATATGTATGTTTCTGCACGTGCAGTCCTAGGCTCATGCATGCTTCTCGATATGATCTCTGAGGCTGTGTTTATTATGAAACTATTTCAATTTGTCTCATTGACTGAAAATGCCCTGACTATAGTTCATGTACAAAAGAGCGTAGGAGTGAGGGGGGGAATGTCACCCCCTGCACATACGCCCTTGGATAAATAAAATGTTTATTCCTTCAGGGAAATAAGGAACAATTCTGTATTTTAAGGAACAAATAAACCCTACTGATATCTCTGCTCGTCTTTTGTCTAAAAATTCAGTTCTATTTATTTCAGTGCATTTGTTTAAAAAATGCATTACTTCCTATGGTTAGACAGTCAAAATCTGCACAGCAATTGCACTGTGTTCACAATGTATTCAAGCATGTGCTAGCGCTGTGGTTGCAAGTTTTTAATCACAGCTTTTTTTGTGTATGGGAGTCAAAACGTTTCAGAACGTTTCACTAACTTCATAAGGTGTAAGCTAAATGTAAGTTATCCTTTAACTACTATTTCACTTGATTTTCCTTTATGCTGCAGTGTACATCAAATTCGTTGTGTCCTTCTCAACCTTTCAAACCATCTGTTTTTAACAGTTTTGTTAAACCAGCATGCATTTGGCAAAGTTGATGTTGGCTAGTGTATAGCAGTGATTTGGAAATGAAGTTAACAAGCACCACATTCATTTTATCCAACACTGTAAGCTAATAGCCGGGTAGAAGCTAGAAGCCTGCTTAATCAACTAGCTAACCTGCTAGTAATGTCAACCATTTGTAGCTAATTATTATGTAATGATTCATTGTTTTCTAAAAGCAAAATGTCATACTAGCTAGCAATTTTCTTCAACTGCATTCTTGACAGTCACAGTTTATCATAATTAACTAAATCTTAGAATTGGAGCTTAATAATAGATTGCCTGCCTGTCCTTTCATCATACAGTAGGTGGGTATAGATGGTTATTAATGAAACATTTTAAATAACTATTCTGGAAGTAATAACAGATTGCAATGTACTTGACAGAAATGTCATGCCTTTGGAGTTATCCATTGCCAACCACCACATGTCCTGCCATTGTTTCAAATAGATTTTTAGCTATCTTGACTATGCTATGCTGCTTAGCAACAATGCCAGTGTGTATTTGAGTTGCATTCTCAAGTCTAAGATTATTCTTCTGATCAGTTATGTGTATGGATAGATGCTGAGAGCAACTAGGATCAAAACAGTTTTCTGTCCCCATTTTATATTTAGCAAGTCACCAGGGGCAAAGCAAAGGATCTCTCAAATTTGGAGATGACTGGAGAGCCAGGGGTTATAAAGTGACATCTCAATGGGTTTTCCCTCAATTCACACTCCTACACTTACTGACCCTCCCTCACACTCATACCAGATGACCATCAAATGGTTATGGCTAGTAGCAGTTAGTATCTAGTTAATCAGACTAGAGAGTATATTATTGGTTACTGACATCAAATATGGCTTCCTCATAGGTTCTTGAAGTTTCAGGCGCACGCAAGAAAAACCAGGCAACAATTCCTACATGTACGTTCCGGTTCAACATGATGGAGGAAAAAAACATTATCAGCAATAATAGCTGCAGGACAGTTAATAATTGCAGTATATGCAGTACATATATAATATTTCCACCGAGTGAGTATGCATATACGTGTGTCTGTATGCGTGAGTGAGTGTGTGTGCAGTGGAGTAGATCTGGTGTAGGTGATCACACAGGTCAGATTTTCAGTGATCTGATGGCTTGAAGAAGGAACTGTCCTTGAGCCTCTTAGTATGAGGCCATATGCTTCAGTATAGTCCCCGTCTGATCAACAGTAGACTCATTCACAGCACGTGGCTGGGGCGAAAAGGGTCCTTGATAATGCTGCAGGCTGTCAACGAGCATTGTTTCGAAAAGATGCCCTGGATGGCTGGGAACAAAGACCCAGGGAGGCACTGTACCATCGTCGACAACTGCTGGAGGGCCAAGCAGTTGTGTGCAGAGCAGTTATCATGCCAGTCTGTGATGCAGCTGGTTAGGAGCCTCTCAATAATATTTGTAGAGGGCCTGGCATGCCAAATTTCTTTAATGGAGTCACTGTTGCGCCCTCTTGACATCACTTGTGGGATTGATGGTCCGTAACAAGTCCTCAGTTATGTGGATGTAGAGAAACTGATGGCTTTATCCACTGCCTCCCTGCCCACTCTTGGTTTATGTGAATTGGGGCTTGTTCCTTCCTCTGCTTTCTAAAGTCAGTTGTCATTTTCTTAGTTTTGGTGAAGTTGAGGGAGAGGTTGTTATCATGAAAACAACAATGCCTGTATGCCTATTTGCGGCCTAGAACAATGGTGTTGTATGTAGAACAAAACGAGCATCTCAAAGAATCTCATAAGGACAGGAGTGAGAGCGACACGGCAACAACTATTAAGACCTTGGTTATCTTTGACCCCAGGATGATAGTGGTCACCTTAAAGCATGTGTTAACTACAGCCTGTGACAGAGACAGGTTGAAGATGTCTGTAAAACACCTGCCAGTGGTTTGGCACTCACTGTAAAGACACCCAGTAATGCCATCTGACCTGGCAGCTATGTGACTGGTTGGCTCAGTCTTGCCAGCCTTTAAGTGTAGAATGTGTTGCATCAGGAGTCAGCAGGCTTCTACAGCTCCGGAAAAAATTGAGCCCACTGCACCTTCTCTTTCCTTTCCAAAAAATGAAGGTTTTGAGTTAGGAACCGAAGGGTTAAAATTAAGAGACCAGTGCAAATTAAACGCTTCTGTTCCTCACTAAAAACTTTCCTTTTCAACTTTTTTGGAAAGGAAAGTAAAAGGTGCAGTGGTCTCTTAATTTTTTCCAGAGCTGTACATTGCCTTTGTGTTCTGTGATGGGGTATAGTCCTTGCAATATCCTTTCCAACTTTAAGCTGTTGAACATAGTTACAAGCTTGAGTCTATATATTTAACATCCTTAATTCATTTGATGACCTTGCATTTATTTGTCACAGGCCAATGGGGCGTTAGGGTGCTTTATGGTGAAGTTAATTGCTGGAGTATGGGCTTGCAGCACGATCTCTTCTCCTTTCATCCTAGGTCTTTGGTTAGTACATTATATACAAATTGATTTTGTGGGAATATTGTCATCCGTTCACATCCTAATGAAGGCTGTGACTGTTCATATACAGTACTGTATATTCCAGCACCCCTACTTACCACAGCTGCTTGTAGGCAGGAAGGAGTAATAAGATAAGGATAAGATTGGTGGAATAAGAGACTGGATTTGCTTTTTATGCATCACAAAGGTCACAAATGTATACATATTGGGATACATATGTTACTTTAATTAACATTTGTTTTACATTTACTACTACATTATGTTGTTTTTGTAGTGTTGAGTTTCACTTGACAATTTTGCTTTGTGGGATTAAAATGCTATTCAACACTTTTGGCTTGGAGCCTTGGCTTGGACCACACTGGACATTCCTGTGGTTTTTGAAGGACAGAGTCTGGAACCTTTTACCTATGAATGTTGTTGTGACTCACTGTAATACAAATGGAAAGGACATTATGAATTACTTGCACTTTGATAAGCATTTTGGCATCAAATGCAAAGGGAAGACGGATGATTTCCTTTTCATTCTGAGCTGTTTTGCTCATTTTATAATTTCATTTCCAAAATGTTGGAATAAAGAGTCAAAAATACAATATGTCACTGTCTAAATACTTAAGAACTGAAGGTCTGAAGGTCTGTCACTACTTTACACCTATAATGCTAACAAACACTGCTTTGCTTTTCTAGCAGTTTTTCCAGATATGTCTGTGATACTTCATTCCTATGGCTAATACACTTTAGATTTTATTTGTGCTGAGAGAGCCTTCATGTTTCATTGATTGAGGTGCTTTTAGGAAGGTTTTTCCATTCTGTAGAGCAAGCCGAGTTCTGTGTTTTGAATAAGAGAGTGTCTGTTTTATATCTGTTCCTGCTCTGTCTGTGGGACATTTCCGTGACGTGAATTTTTAACAACCAAAGACATCCTCAGTACAATTGAAGTTGATCATTCTGAAGAGATGAAAATATACATTTCATGATTAGAGATTACACTAATTTTTTCTACATCCTGCTTATTTTTTACTCCCAATATATTTTATATTCAATCTATTTGAGTGATTTTAGACTGACACTACATTGACATTGGAAATACATTTTGCGTTAGACAAGAGGAATGAACAAACATACAGTTTTTCCTTGTGCAAGATATTACATAGCATCTACAATACGTTGGACACAAAAGTCAGGACAGAACTGGGTTGCGTTTTCAGATCTACTGTAAACATCTCTTACGTTTTTTTAACCTTCACTGAGAAAATTACTTCCAGATTATTTTGGAACACATGAACAGGAACTGCTTTTTTCACTTAATGGTTAACTTCTGACAGATGTTTTTATCAGGCTCAGATTCAAGTTAAATCAAACCATATACATTGTATAGTAGGTTACATTCATTTTAAATTTAAACTTAAACTTTATCTATCAAGCATTTTAGACCTTCTATTTAGGTTCATAAACCGTGGTTAAACCAATCCATTTCCCCAAAATGTCGGGAAAATTGTCTTTTTATTGTTTAAAGTACTTATGAAAGTGAGTGTTTTTTTTACTTAGTAAAATGGCATGGAGTTCTTTAATGACATGTACTGTATTTATTTAAAATCCATCAAATATTCAGTATTCATGGATTGTACTTTGGTTGCGTCATTACCATAGATACGAACATTATATAGATGCCGCAGCTATATTGATGATTAGAAGTATAATCCGGGTTGATGGCTTTCAAGAGGGGCTAAATGTGTCTAAATTACACTATGGGGGCTTGGATATATAACAACATTGCTAGAGTAGGCTACTATTTAGTTGAAATCAACATTGCCATCATTATATTATCAAATCTACTTTGACAAATGGCAATATTGTCATTAGTTAAAAAAAGTCAGTCAAGAAGAGCTAGCAATGATTCGGTGGACTCCCCACAATACTGAATAGGTAGTTGATGTTATTCTACATCTAAAATCAAATTGGTGATATCAACATGATGACAAAAGATTTAGTTACTAATTATGGGACTTTACATTGTTTTTTAATCCTAGGTAATGCACTTTGGACCAATTGGGCTTCCACTGAGGATGCATTGTGTAGAATGCTCAACCCCAAAATGAACGTTCAAATCGGTATTGATTTTCTCAAACAGTTTTGTGACAAAATGTGCAATCCATAAATACAAAAAACAACAAAATACATTCTGTTCCATCTGAATGTAACAGGATCACCTTCAAAATTAGTTGTAACCTTGATTGGACAGAGGATCAATAAAGGCTGTATAAAATAAAATTTAAAAAAAAATTGATTGTGCTTCATTAATTCAAGGCATCTTTCAAAATTCCCATTTGTCAAATTATTTCCCAAGTAATGAAGCGTAAAGGTGGAAGCCAAATAGCCTCATGACATCAAAAGCAACACTTGCAGGGATTGTTTGTATGCAGCTAATTTGTGAAATGCATTTGGGTTGGGATCGTGGGTGGGTGGAAACGCAACCAACCTTGACTCAAATGGTTGCAAGTTTGATTCCATGAAAAGGAGAGCCTCTTGTTTTGTTGTTGTTTCGACAGGCTTAACCTTAACCCTAGCCTAACCTTCATCCTAACCTCAGTAGTTTGATGCTTAATGTTAACCCTAACCTAACCTTCTTCCTAACCATAACCACAGTTCTGTGATGCTTAACCTTAACCACAACCTAACCTTCATCCTAACCTCAGTACTGTGATGCTTAACCGTAACCTAACCCTAATCCTAACGCCAGCTCTGTGATGCCTAACCTCATTTCCCGGGTTAACCTTAACTGTAAAATTTAAAGGTCATTTGTAGTGAGATTTTTTTCATTTTGAATCAATTACATTAAGGACCAACATAATAACAAAATGTTAAAGATTGTGATTCCATGACCTTGTGTTATTTCATAGTTTTAATGTTGTCACTATTATTCTACAATGTGGAAAACAGTTAATATAAAGAAATACACTACACAGAGTGGTGATGCTCATCAATGAGAGGATTTTGCTAATTGAATTCTGTTCCCAATGCAAATGAGATTGTGATCTCAAATCTCCGGAGAACTTTTATCTTTGATACTTGTATTGTAATTGTAATAGTCTCTTTATATATTATATTTAATTGTTACATTAATTCATTGACTATTTGAAATTCATTTAAAATCCAGTTCCTTCAGTAAGTTGCCCCCCTAATTATCCCAATGGAATATTATGCCATAAGGTTTCAGAAAGACGTTCCTCTTTTTTTACCTCACCTGCACATTAAGGTTGTGTTGACCAATTAACTGGTCTGGAGCCCCACTTTGATAACTGATAGCTTCTACTGCTTGATATTGCCTATTTTTTTTGCATGTCAATTTGCAATTTTTTTCGCCCAGACTACAAGTATACTGCTCACCCCAGGTATCACTGCACTGAAGGATTGAACCTCCTCAGACGCTCTTCAAAATCTCACAGAGACATTGTGTATTTAAATTGAACAGAATTGTAAAGAGAAATGTGTAAATTAACGGGGAAAATTGTATTTGAAAATAACTAGCTGGATGAGAAGCATCAATCTTTACTGGCAATTCTACCGTGTTCATAATTTCCAACAAACTCCTCAATATGGCCATTAATGCTAGACATTGCCGACTTATCCGTTTGCATTCCAAAATCTAGTGTATGTCTGCATGGGAGAAAACCCTACCCAATTTATGTTGAAAAACAACGCTGAAATGTTGCGCTCCGCTGTGTTTGCTCCATCTACATTGACTGTGGATCAGCTATTAAATGCTAAGTTGAGACTGTCGTTTTCCTTAGTTCTCCGTAAGCAGGGCAGGTTAGCCCGGCAGCAGCTATTAGTGAAAGCCAAGGATTGACCAACAAGGGCTTTTTGTGAAATAATTCACAGTTCACATCCCAGGCAATAGGCTACCTCACTCATGTAGCTCAGTCTGTGCGACTTCTGTTGCCAGCTGCATGTTGTTTACACTTGTGTAGCTGGTTGTCTCACAGCAGTGTTTGGGCCAGGATGTGTGTCACTTCTTCCTCTTCTGCTCCTCTTGGAGCTGTCATGTGAGGTAGACAATGGCTTTTCATGCCAGTTTCGTGCAGTATTTAGGGAGGCTCAGTTGGTGACAGAAAGTCATGTCATTCCTCTGCGCCTGCATTCACTCCTGGAACAGGGCTGGTCCTTTGCTTGGAAGTTTTACCCTGCTTTTATTAATTATGTGTTGAAATAGGATATCCAGAGGCTGGCCCCATTTTGGGGTCTAGTAGGAAACTCTTGAGTTTCCCCCTTTTCAGCTCCCCGATTTGTGTCTGTGGACCAGTGGTGGTTGCATGCCTTGTGCCCTGGGTTTGTTGGTGTGGACAGCTCTGTGCTGAGACAAACTTGGGATGTAGCGTCTCCTTGGCACATTGCAGCAGATGGTGAGTGTTGCCCGTCTGGGGGCATTTTCACTTGTCCAGAGATGGAACAGCATCCCAGGCTCTATCAAGTGATTAGTTCTGGTGAACATTTGCAGCAAACATTTAAGGCCCCTCTGTTATATTTGTAAGGGGTAAATGTATAGGGGTAAACATTTTTGCTACATTTAATGTGAACTGAACAGAAATTGAAACAGGTGTTCAAACAAACAAGTCTCAAAACCAGGAATCAGTGTATGTTGTTTCTTTGTATAAGTCACAGGAACACAAGTCTATGACAGGTAGCTCTATTAAAAAAATAACATTACAGCATCTGAAAACAAGGGCAAAAATAAACAAATAGTCATGTAATGCACTTCAGCAAATAGCAGAGAAAATGTTGCAATGAGTTTAAAAGCAATGGCTGAGTCTGTATGGAAAAAGGGAGGTTACAGTGCCCCAGAGTACAGTAACTTGAAGACAGAATGCATCCAAAAGGAGAGTTGGCCCTATTGTAACAATTCAGGAGTTAATTGATACCCTGCACAATGCTGGTTGCTGGCATAAAGCGGTCTGACGCTCGTCTTAGCTGTGGATTATGCCAGCGTCTCTCCTCTGTGTAATCGCTCCCTTGTATATGTGACAATCGTCGGTTTGACTAGCTCTTTCTCTAAACTGAAGTCTCAACTGGAGTCCCAACAATAGTCTCTTGAATTCCCAGCCTGGCCTGGTTTTATGGGCATAGTCAAAAATACAATAAATAAATAAAAAAAATAAATCATTAAGACTCAAAAATCTGATAATGTGTAGAAAATGTATAAATTATATGATAATCCGTTATTGGCTGCCTCTTCAGATGAATGCTCAATCTGTCTGTAATAATCAAACAAATTTAAAGCCATCAGACGATTTCAATGGCAACAGTGTTGGCTATAATCATCCGATAGCGATTGCTGGACAATATATCGGTGCATCCTTAATGTTTAGTATTGAATGTAATAATGTTGATGCAATGAAGACAACCAATGTTAGCTAGTAGGGGAATACTTCAATGCATGTTTAGTTTAGGCTAGTGGCTAGTGTGACATTTCTGGTACTTTTGACTTCTAAAGCAAGAACGTCACCTAAACCCTCTTTTGTCTCATGCCATTCCATCAATGTAAGATCTAGATTTAATGTACATTGAAATTTCATCCCTCTCATCAATGACAAAATGGCCCTTGTTTGTGAGTGAACAGAGGTAATGTTCCACATCATTTTATTTCATAACATTTGAAGCAGTCTATTACCTCTACTAGCAGGCCTCTTCATTAGGTGTTTTGAACCTGTATGCTCCATTGTCTCACTCCATTTTCATTCCTCTTGCTGTTCTCCCACAACCACCAGTGCTGGTAATCGGTAGAGGCCTTCTGTTCTTCCTACATACTGTAGATGTACATCACCCCCTGGTGATCACCATGCCGCACAGAAAAGATCCAAGTATGGATGGTGTTTGCAGAAGGGATTTGGTGGCTGTTAATTAGTGCCTTTGAAAGCAGGAAGAATGAATAGGAAACCTGCAGGTAGCACCTGAGCAGACAAACGTCTTAAGGACCAACTGTCTTTTTATCTGAGTCAGAAGGGCTTTGCAATACTCTTTTTATGCAGGTGATGATGTGTTGTATACAGACTGTTCCAAATATCCTGCCACACAAAGTACATGGAAGTTTGATTGGAGTTTGTAGAGCTGTTTCATTTGGTAGGGTTTTAAAATGATAAGCCTGCTCATGGCTCAGTGCACTTGTTTCATGGCTGTTTAATGCTTCGGAGTTATATAATGACCTGTAATTCAGATTCAGGTGGCAGTCATTTAATTGGAATCACGAAAATAACTTTGTGTGATATTACTAATGCTGATACATTTCTTTCACTGCGTTGGTCATCACCGCTGTTATTGTATTGCTATTTCAGTACAACCAAATGCATGATGCAATTTGTAGGTTTCACTGTAGTGGCTGTTATCTTGTACCATAGAGTTCATGATGGATGGTTTAATTACCGAGCCAAAATTCCAGATGTTTGGCTGTTCATACCACAGGAAAAAAATTGTTAACTGGATATCACTAATCAATCACTGGGCTAGGTGCAATTTAGTGTGCAATGTTGCTTATTACACTAGACTGCAGTGTGTCACCCTAACAGAGTGCCTCAACCTTTAAACACTGAAAGGCCAGATGCACTTAATGGAAGAAGTTTATGTTTGCATAGGTGATTAAGTCACTTATTCCGGTGCTTAGACAACGGTTACTGTACAGTAGATTGCCTTTCCTAATGAAAATGCATTTTTTCTCCCGTTCTGATAAAACTGTTCTATAACAGATGGCACCACCACCTTTGTTTTTTACGAATCGTTAGACTTGACCTGTTGATGAAATGGAGACTTTCCGCTATACTGCCCATCCAGATGTGTATCTTTATGGTTTAATGTTATCCACTATGTTGCTGAGTTCCATGCAAGAATAATTACAGACAGCCCAACCATCTAAAAAAGTATGTATTTTATTTTTTAGTTTTACCTTACAAGGCTTTAGATATTGCCTTTCCAAAGACATTTTATTTTGACTGATCAAATAATTACATCTTGAAATGCAAAATAACGTAGGCGAATACTCCACCAATTCATATTACTATTAGGCAACATATGATTTGTTGATTCCAATACATCCTACTTGCTATACTGTCTTTACACACTACTGAAATGGCAACAAAAATAAACACTTTCAAACACGTTGATATCTATGGGTCGTAGAATTCAGGTAACCATTGCATTAAAATAATATGCAAAAAGGTATTAAAAAAGAATGTACATAATATTCAGGGATTATGTACACAAAATACTGTTTCTGAATTTCTAAATGGTTAATTCTATATTGATCATAATGCCCTCAGATGAAGTCTGCACTTTAACCTAGTAATCATTATACATTTTAACATCAACACAATGGAATAGAGAGCCACAAAACATGTGTCACTGTCCATATACTTTTGGAGGTCCCTCTGTACTTTATTGGAAATATTGGTGATTATGTCTTCTCAAACTGCTGTTAACCACACCAGCTATTCTTGTTTTTTAGAGCATTGTGAATGCTCAAAGATGTTCCTCTAAATCAGGTCATTTTCTGTGACATTGTTTGAGTGTGGCATGAGGTTTCAGCACCATGACCTGTGCATTCATATACTGTAAGTAGAATTAGGGGTTGTTGATTTGCATGCCTGAAACACTCCCACACACAAACAAACGATTCCCTTTCTTAATCAATTTTTTCATGACCTAACCCCTAAACTTAAACACTTAACTCAAATCCAATTACCTAACCCTAAAACTACATGCGGAGTGGTAAATCCTAATTCTTACCCAAATTTTAACTTTTAACTCTAAACCTAACCCCTAAACCTACAATATTATGTTTCCTGATGAGGACCTACACAACTGTCTGCGCAGGGAGTTTTGGAATTCACAAGTGTGGTAAAACAAGGACACACACAATTCCTCTTTATTTGTCTTTCTCTCGCGCGCACGCACGCACGCACACGCACACACACACACACACACACACGTTTCGACCATGAGGTTACATTTAAGTCATTTAGCAGATGCTCTTATCCATATTAGCATGGTTCTGCTCATGAGTAGCCTTGCATTAGCCTGGAGAGTGGCAAATTAAAACAACCTATACATTTCTGTTCCTGGACAGACTAAGTTCCCAGCAACATTACCGGTAAATGCTAACATTTTTCCTTAAGTCCCTTAAATCTTTAATGATCTTCTGCCTCTCCTGTGTCTCTCACTAGCTTCTTTACCTGGGCCTTAATGCAGCTTGACAGACTGACTCTAGCTACTAGGCAACCATAGAAGACATTAGGCTGAGGAATGTGTTTAAAACGTTTGTCATGGAGGCTCCCAAATGGCGCAACAAAAGAGTCACTATCTTGCAGTTAGTTGCTGCATCATTGTGACAAATGTTCTTATCCTGGTCACGGTATTCCAACAGTACAGGGTGGAAATTGTCTCAGCAGAGTCTGGGGTTAGTGGGAGGAATGTCCGACAGGGTTCCCTTATCTCATTGTCTAGTGACTACCTGTGGTGTGTTGGTACTTGAATGCTCAAACCTGGTTTGGCTGAAGAGAGAAGGCATTCTCCTCTCTTCACATTAATTCTGACAAATGTTTCCTGGTTGGACAAGCAATGTTTTAAGTGTGAAGGGACAAAAATCTGTGTAAAACAAATTGCTTTTATGGTTTCGTATCCATGTCAGAACTGTCACATTTAAATGTAATCCATAATAGTTGCGGCTGGACAGTTTGCTTGTGGATGGTATGTTGATTTTCAAATAATAGTTTAAATGAAAATAGAAGATGATGGGCATGACTTATCTTATCATTATTTCAAAATGGGAAATCTGGTGTGTTGGCATTTGGCTTTATTTTCTGACTGGTGTTCTGAGGTGCTGTGGAGGTCAAATAACAAAGTTTGCAAAATCAAGCTCAAAATAATTCAAGCTTAAAATATGTACTATTAACTTTAAGCTATGTCACATAAATGTTATGAGGTTTAGAATATGGAATATGAGGACATAACTAAATTGATTCCTTTGATTGTGAGGATACAATTAAGACATGCCTTGGTTGAGAGATCCAATTATCTTTTTTACAAAAATGCTCCCTATGTAGAGGGGAAGATGCTATTTACTCTGTCAACCTTTCCTCTTGGATGCCCTTCTGACATTGAACAATGTGGAAGAGCCAGCTCCTCTCTAGCCCCTTTACTAATGAGCCAATTAATTCTGTCCTCCTATGGTGGAGCGTTGGGCTGAGTGTAAGGCCGAGAAGTCATCTGCTGTCTCAGCAAACACCAAGCGTATCATCCCCACTGGCTGCACACAGAATGTACAAGCAGGCCTGTCTGGTGGGATTCACTCCCTCTCCATCCCCTCCTCCCTTCACTTGTGGCCCTCCCCACTTATCGCTTCAGTTCACATGCACGTTTGGGCCGTATTGCAGCCTTTGTTGTCAAGTACTGGCTTCATCACCTCACCAGCCGCTGATTGATGCTTGGGCACTTCATTTTTGAAGCTGGGATATTAAACAATACATTTTCTTATAGTGTTGATTTCCTGTGTGGTTGTTGTCTTTTTTAACAGTTTAGATGAGTAAACCTGACCTGAGTCTGGCAGCTGTGGCTGCATTATTTTCCTCTTAGGTCATCCTGTACTTAAGTGGGGTATTTACCATGTTTCCTTTAGCTCATCAGTTATTCATGTCCCTAAAAGCTCCTGATCAAGAAGGGTATATTTGGCTGCAGCAGTGCGGATGGGCGGATCCTACTGCAGCTGGATGTAGAGAGGCGCAAAGGTGCTTGTTTCTACTATAAATCCATCTCCCTTCCATTTGTAATACAAGGTGGCTTTCCTTCACCTGCCCACTCATTACTAGAAAGCGGGTCGCGTGTGTGTGTGTGTGTGTGTGTGTGTGTGTGAGAGAGAGAATGAGTTTATGTATGAGTTTTTCCCAGTTGTGTTGTTACACCATGGAAATTCATTGATCTGAACACTCTTGCTTTTTTCAGCCTAATGTTTATTGTATAAAAATAGTGACATACTTAGCATTCCTATAAAACACCCCTGCTTGTCTAATTACTTTTGGGTTTGCATGCTATTTCTGCCTAGCCTCTTTATATTTTCACTGCTGTGTCATGCACAGTAAAAAATGCAGAATTAGAACCTAAGAAAATGTGTTTAAAGGGATACACAACTTACATTTAATATGGACAGGGATAACAGCAAGGTTTACGGCTGCTTAGATTGGGATTACAGGACATACCTGTCTTCAGACAGCTTAACTGTCAGATACCTACCTTATTCTCTGTTAATGAATCACGGGTGTTTCCTGACAGACTTCATTAAAGAGATTGTCTTACTCTCTGAAGAAGGAAAATGGCAGATCATTAGCTCTGGAAAGGTGTACCGCACATCGCAACACAAAGAGATTGACAAGAGACCAGCATCTGGACAGATACGTTTGAAATCAATGCCTGTCTGTAGTCACCTCTTTCAAGGACAGTTGACAAGTGATTGATGATAATCATTTGACAAGCAATCAATGTTTGATTTTAAATAAGAGTGTTTTTGTGTGGGAGAACAGGGATGTCCTAAAGAGATTTTTTGAACCATCGTTCTCTGTGCACATGGGCAATATTCCCTTGCATAACCTTCCAGGCAGGTTCATCATTGCTGAAGTTGTTGTAAACATCTTATAATTGCCCTAATATTTGGGATGGGTGTAACTTTCCATGTAGCTTTTTTATTGCCATTTCCTAACTTATAAATGTCTCTATTTGTGTGTTCTCTGACACACAGTATCCATGTTGACAGACAAATAAGGGAGTTTAGCATCTGCTAAATTTGGTTTGTAGGAATTGGTAGGATTGCCAAATCATGACACATTTTACTTATTTATTTGTATTTACTTTGTCTTTGAACAATATTTGCTCAAATAAATGTTAGATGACTTTCATATTTTGAGAGTAATATCAAGTTATTAAAGTACAATTATGTTTTTTCCTGGGCTTTTTGCTCATCTTTACCACATGTCCAAATGAGAGGGCAAACAAAGTATTTACAAAACAACTTGTTTAGTTTATTGCATTTTCCAAAGAGAAGTACAACATTTATAAAGTATGAGTCCCTCTGTATACAGATGTCCACATCCTTCACATTTTTGTGAACAAACCCATCAAGGGTAACATATCCGGTGTCGAGATCCCACTGCAGAGCATATGTTCAATAGCCAGAGATCAATTTGGCTAACTTATGAACAACTGACGCCTGGGTTTCAGCTGGATTGGGGGGTTTCTGTTACAGGTCTTCTAGAGGGTAAACTTAACACAACCTTACAAAAGTGCTCTGTCAGCAATGACTAAACATGTCAGACTGTTTCATTTGCCTAGCAGAGTGACCCTAAATCCTGCAAGACTCATGCTTGAGAGCATAGCAGCATGCTGAAGGATAACTATGTCCCTACCTCTAGCAGACAAAACCATTTCCTCAAAATGCACTGCTTACAGGATATGTATTATGACGTTAGATGGTAAAAATGACCCCTTGTTTACGGTTCTACCTGCAGAGCATGGTAGGATCAAACAGTGATCATTTACTTACTTGTAGGAGGAAATGTATTGAGTGTCAACCCTGAGGATTCGTATCGCAATTTACTATTTTCCAGTAGTGCATGTTGTAGCATTCTGCTTATGGGATGAGCTGGACTGGGCTGTGGGATTCTGAAGGCTAGCTAACAAATGTTAGCAATTAGCCAATGTACCTGCACTGGTGATGATAAATTGTCTTGGGTGTGTTTTTTCTGAAGGCATGTCAATGCCGTTAAACCCCAGTGCATTCAAGTTAATTGGGTAGCCTATTCATTGAATGCCTGGTTAGCCCTATTTTGTAATGTTAACTCTGAAGGGAAATTTTACAGTGTGAGCAGGGTATGAATATGAGGGTACATCAGTCCTTAATAAATTGTTTATTCTAGTACAGTAGTCTCTATGACCCAGTTGAGTATATCTATTACTTATCTCCCCATATCTCTTGCAAACCATCCTCTCATTATGTGTTGATGAGGGGAGCACTTTATCTATCCTTTTCCGTACCAGCAAGAAGGTTAATTTGTGATATAATGCCACACATTATCATTTGAATGCATTAGCGTGCATGGCCAATGGTAATGCTATGGGATTTGAAAATTTATTGATACATTTAAGCTGCATAATATTGAGATGTACTCAAGTTATCACCATACTTTTTTAAAAAAATAAAACTAAAAACAAACCGTAAGGAAACACCAACCAAGTGTCTTAGTAGGGCGATAGGCCACCACAAACCACTAGAACAGCTTCATTACGCCTTGTGCAATATTAGTGTCTAGGAACTCATTTGTAAGGAGGCTGCAATACTCATGACATGTGAAATGTAATTGGTGTGTTGTAATTGGTGTGTTTTAATGGTGCTGGAAAAATTATGTCTCAGGCGATGCTTCAGAATCTCCTGTACGGTGCCTGTGAGTATTCACCCCATTAGACATTTCAATATTTTATCATGTTTGAAAATGAAGTTTTTGCCACTGGTCAAAACAATGGTTTTGCCACTGGTCAAAACAAAAAGGAACATCAATCAATCAAATTTATTTATGAAGCCCTTTTTACATCAGAAGTTGTCACAAAGTGCTTTTACAAAACACCCAGCCTGAAACCCCAAGAAGCAAGGAAACAAAAGTGTTGAAGCACAGTGGCTAGGAAAAACTCCCTAAGAGGGGCTGAAAATTAGGAAGAAACCTAGAGAGGAACCAGGCTTGCAAGGGTGACCTACAATTTAATAATTGTAATTGTAATAATTAATAAATACATGTGGGCTGTGTCTAGATCCACCCACATTGCCAAGCATCAACCAAAGGGACACCAACCAACTGCAACTACCCTGAAATGAGGGCCGAGTATTGCCAGCAGAGTTAACCCCAATTGCACCATGGGCACAACGGAGTGACAACATAAAGCCAGTGACACCGCCCCCAAATGGCATTGGAGAGAGGGCATCCCAGTGGTGATGAGAACCCACCTGGCAAGTAGACACTTGAAAGTTTGCAGTGAGTCTGCATTTTGAACCTTAATTGGCAGATCATTCTACAGTAGTGGAGCTCTATGAGAGAAAGCCCTGCCTCTGGGTGTTTGTTTAGAAATTTTAGGTACAATTACAAGGCCTGCATCTTGCGATCTTAGGTTACGTGTAGGTATGTATGGCTGGATAATTTTAGCGAGGTAAGTAGGTGCGTCCATGCATTGTGCGTCCATGCGAGGTAAGTCCATGCATTGCTTTATAGGTTAACAATAAAACCTTAAAATCAGCCCTGGCCCTAACAGGCAGCCAGTGTATGTCAAACATAATGTAAAATTCAATAATAAAATGAAAATATTTTCTAAATAATTTCAATTTCAAGGCAGAAAAAAACATTGCATAAGTATTCACCCCTTTTGGCAATATTTGGTAGTGGTACTTTTAGTGGCAATTACAGACATGAGGCTATATTACAGACATGAGCCACCACCTTTACTCATCTGGGCACAGCAAGTTCTGGCCATTCTCTTTGCAAAATAACTGTACTTAAACTCTGTCAAGATGGATGATGAACAGCAATTTCTAACTTTTAGCACATATTCTCAATTGGATTGAGGTCTGGACTTTGACTTGTCCACCCAAGGACATTTATAGACATTTCCAGAAGACACTGTGTGCTTTAGGTTGTTGTCATGTTGAATCTGAGGTCCTGTGCGCTCTGGATCAGGTTTTCTTCAAGGATCTCTGTATTTTGCTTTGTTCCTCCTTTTAATCCTGTCTAGTCTCCCAGTCCCTGCCAGTGATAAACATTCTCATACTGTAGCACAATGCTGCCACCACTATTCTACACAGTAGGCATGGCCTTTTCAGGATGTCGTGCAGTGTTAGACTTGCATCATATAGGCTTGTATAATATATAAAGCTTCAAAATATATAGATTTAGGTCTCATCAGACCTTAGAATTTGCTTGCACCTGGTCTCAGAGCCCATAAATGCTTTCTGGCAAACTCTAGCCAAGTTTTGAGAGTTTTTTTCTTTTTACCTCTCTCCAATGAAGACTGCTTTCGTGAAACCCATGGACAGTGTCTCCCAGCTCAGCCGTAGAAGACTGTAACTCCTTTTGATTTGACATAGGCCTCTTGGTGGCCTCCCTGACTAGAGCCCTTCTGGTCCAGACACTCAGTTTTTGAGCAATCCCTGTTCTAGACAGATTCACAGTTGTGCCAAACTCTCTCCATTTCTTAGTAATAGACTGTACTGTGCTCTGGAGGACACTCAATGCCTTATAAATGTTTTTATATCGTACCACTTATTGTTACTTGTGAAGAACCTTATTCGGCATAGGTTTTTGAATAGTCTTTTGTCCTTATGATGTAGTTTTTGTTCAGAATTGCATCAAGCAATTGTGGGACCTCCCAGAGACTGGTGTATTTAACCTGAAATCATGTGAAACCTTAAATGAAACCTTAAGTGTACTCCATTCAACTAATTATGTGACTTCTAAAGTATATAGTTTGCTCCACAGATCACTCAGCTGTGTCATAACAATGGGGGTGAAGAATTGTGCAACCAATTATTATATATTTTATGTAATAAATTTAGAACAATTTGCAGATATTTTTTTATTTCGGCATTATGAACTGTTTTGTTCCCTGCCCCAAGCATACAATCAGTCGAAATTAGCATTAAAACAAATCAATGTAGACTTAAATCAAAGTAGACTTATCCAAATAGTCTAGGACACTTACACATGTCTCAAAGTGGGTAGCAGTTTTCAGAACGGATTGAAGAACAGATGTTGGGCAGAGCAGACTTGTGATTAACCTGGTTATGATGTTTATTTTACAGCACTGCAACTAAAAATCCTTACAAATTTGCTGGTTGTTTTTGATTAAACCAAAGAAATAATGCTTAAAGACTCAATCTCTCCAGTAAGCAATTGTCCACACTACCTCAATAGTACTGATCAGATCTTAATGACAGGTTTTTGTCTCATCTCGTTTTAGTGAGTACTTTGGAGAGGCACAGTAGAAGTTGACCCAAAACAATTGGTCTTTGACAAATATGTTAGTGACAATTTTTGTTGATCAAATGAATCCTTCTCTTCAGACCTGTCTCAGGTCGCTTGGGTGCCCTGCAGAGGTCTTTAAGCTGATCCTACCAGACCATTAATCGCAATGTTTAGAGTGTAGCCGACACATACTTCCAGCTTTGGCTGGAAGTAATCTCCGCCAGAACCTCTGTGTATTGTGCTGTGAAAAAACACCACACTTACAGTTATAGTCCATCAATCTATGGGACACTGGCATTTGTCCTGCCATTTCTTTTGTTTGATTTTATGCTTCGCCCTACCCCGATCTTAGAGTCTTTTTAACTACACTTTCAACTCTCCTTGTAACTCTCCTTGCTAGTCCTTGTGAACAGGTGGAACATCATAGACATGTAGCCACAGCAAGGATGTAATGGTTTTGTATGGGTGGAGATATCATGGACATGTAACCACTTCAAGGATGTGATAGATGACCATTCACCAGAGTCAATCTTGCTTGCCAGAGGCAACCTTTATTGCTCTCTCAGTGGCAAAAATACTGCTCTGAAGTGGGATTGTGTTTGGTTGGGTTGGTTTAAGGAACACATAGAGAACCATAGAAAGATAGGAGCAAGTCTAGGACAGTAAGCCAGCTGGAAAAAGCACTTGAGAGAACAAGGAGAGAAAATGTGAGAGAGAAAGAGACAAGAAAAGGGAGGGAGAAGGAGGGAGGCATGCCGGATCCAGCATTGATCCTGTGGCATTAGCCAGGTCTGCTGTCATAATAAGGCCAGTGCTGTGCTCTTTTGTTGTGTTTGTGTATTTGTGAGTTTGCGTGTACTGGTCCATGTGGCTGATGGAGTAAGCACACCTCATCCATCATTGTCCATCCTGGCCCAGGATACCCTTAGAGGAGCATGGGACTGTCACAGTGACATTGAGCTAATTTTCAACCAGAAAAATGTTAGTATAAAACAAAAACTTTGTCACATACACCCCGGGCTCAAGCTTCGCCAGCTCAAACAGCAGTCTTGTTCTGTCTCTTCCCTTGCCGTGCTGCTACTTTGTCTTCAGTTTGGACATTGCTTCAGGTGGGCCACCCTCTCTGCAATAACCTTGGGCCTGGTTGGGAGGGCTGGGAGAGGGGTCGCAGGAATAGGGCAGTTTATGAATATGGCACAACCCCCTTGAATTCTCCTAGAACCCCCTGCTTACTAATGTATTGGATGAGTCAGCAGGAGTGATCCAATCAATCTTTACACACTTGCCTCTAAGGAGACAATCTGAGCACCACTCTGCCGCCTGACTGACTGTGGCTTCGTGACTCAGTGGCTTGCCAGTTCCTCCCCCGAACTCATAGTGCATGTTTGTGTTTACAGGGCGTCGACAAAATAACGGAAGCACCTAACAATGTATCAATATCAAGGACCTAATAAGGAGTACGGGCCTCTTCGTTCTGAACAGCTCCAATCCTTCTTGAAATGCTTTCATTCAAGTCCTGACCTGTGTTTGGTGGGATATTGCACCAATCTTCATGAAGAAAAGCTACCATTCTTGAATTTGCTTAACAGTGTGAATGCGGCTGTTATCGTCCTGAATATTAGAACATCATGAGGGAACAGTGTTTGCACAAAGGGTGCACCTGGTCCTGTAGTGCACACGACCATGCAAAACAATCATTGGATCCAATGACTCTCATGAGATGGCTGCCCATACCATTACAGATCCCTCACCAGGTTTAACAGTTGGCAGCAGATATTGTGGGCTGAATGCATCCTTTGGCTTTCTCAAAACATAAACCTTTCCGGATGTAGGAAATAGGGTGTAAGATGACTCAACAGACCAAGGTTTTGTGCTCCTTACACCAAGTTATGAATCTTTGTGCATTGGCCTTGGATGCAAGTGGTTTCTGAATGTCAGAATCCTGCCATCAATTCCAGCTTTGTGTAGCTCACAACGTTAAATTTTTGTTGACACTGGGTAACAGAAGTGTTGATTTAATTCTGTGATGATTTTCAAGGCTGTGCTTTTGGGGCATTGAGCAACTGTCCTGTTAAGTGTCTGTCTATCCCTGTCGGTCAGCATCAACTTGCGACCACTGTCACCCTTTGCCAATGCAATTTGTCTATGTTCAGCATATGCTGTCATGATTCTGACACATTCAATTGGGACCGATGCACCTGCAGTTTGGGCACCAATAATTTCTCCTATTTGGAACTGTTAGTTGCCTCATGTTGCTTTGATAATTCAAATATCAAAGTGCCTATTGTCAGACCTGTTTTATTACAACTTATGTCTGTGTATGACTGCTTTGGCATTGTACAGTTCTGTGCAAAATTTAATGCACCTGAAAGTTCAACCTAAGCCATTTATTTTGGTTAAAAAAATGTATACATGTATATATTTGTGTGTGTGTGTGCTCACAAAAAACACTTATCCAAATAAGTTGATTTGGTTCGACTTTCAGATGCCTAAGATTTTTTGCACGGTACTGTATGTACTGTATCACTGTGTGCAAACATTTGTGTGTGAGTACAGTATGCCGGTGTACATTGTCCATTTCTTTGTGTGTGTGTTTGCCTGTATATAATATGGAAGAGCATGTGCCTTCCATTACAAAATGCCGTACCGGGAGAGAGAGACAGATATGTGTCAAGGTCAGGTGACATGCAGGGTAATGAATATACAATGCGCAAGCCCTGGGAGAGGGAAAGAAAGAGAGGAGGTAGATAATGGGATGGGTGTGTAGAAGCAGTATTCACTGGCTTGTCTAAGGCTTTATGGTTTTGAACTTGTTTTGAATATATAAGAGCAGTCTTAATAGCTCCTCTAAGCTTATTATCCCTCTTTCCGATAGTCTTCTACGTCACTCGGTCATATAGGCTACCTCCAGTCCTTGTTTCACTCCCTGGACGATCTTAAAAGTCAACTCTATGCTATAATAAGCAACCACTATTCCTCCTGTCCCACCCTGCTCCCCCCTCTGCCATTATGTAACGCTAGTCACTACATTTTAATGTCTTTCCTACAGAAACGGCACATTGCAGTCCTATCATCCATCATATGCATTTACGGATGGGACGTGTGAGGTGGTAGGGTTTTGTCGGTGGAAAGGTGGAGGGATAGACAGGATGGGATGGAAAGGAAGGGCAATGGAGGGGGATACATGTTTACAAAATGTTTGCCCCCCTCCACTGCCCTTTGTCTGTTATTTCCCCCTTATCATCCCTACCTCCCATCCTACCTAATTCACATTTACAGACTCAAAAACACAGTGACGCACAAATAAACATTGAAACACACAAACAGCGAAGTCACCAAACAGCATAGTTTACAGGAACATACACCACCAAATGTAACTGACAATAGCTCAACAATCCCACAGACAAGCATCACCGAGAGAATGACTGTGTCCCAAGTCAACATGTTATTCTCTGTTCTGCTCTTTCATTTTTATATGGATTGATCTTTTTCCAACTGCAACGCTCATTTAGAGGATGCTAGTATATGCCGATTGATTGTTCCTGTGTCACCAGCAATCAATAGTCATCAATCATCCCTATCACTGATCACATTTCCTCCATTTGCAATGATCTCCCGATCCAGTGACCTTTCTTCCACCACCTAACCTTAGGTTTCCTTTAAGTGAAGACAAAGGTGGACGCATGTTATTTTGTGACCCCACTCAGGTTAATGTTCTATTGAACAGGATCCATGAGAGGGTTGTTTATCATATCAGGAATACCTTTAAATGACTTCCTTCCATGAATCAATAGCATGAGCAGAGATAAATATTGTGTGACTCTGTTCACACAGGATGTAAGTTCTTGAATATACTGTATCAACCATAACTGTAATCCGTATCTTACAGCAAATGGAAATGTTCCTCTTCCCGGTTCTGTTGCTGTTTTTGGTGCTAAATAGTTTTGTATACAATGAAAGTAGACCCCTTTAAAGGGGGTGTATATATAGAATTTATTCTTAACGTGTTTCATAAAATACAGTCGGTGGACATTCGGTTTCTCTCTTTAATGACTGTCCATTATAAAACTTATTTTCAGTTGGTGCGGCTTCTTTGGACAAGAAGAAATTTGGCATTTTACAATGGTTTTTATATATATACACAAAATAATTTTATCGTGGATACATGTTGTGAAATGCTATAGATATACTATTACTGCAGCTATATTCTGGACATTTTGGGATATTACAACGCAAACATGTAAATTACAGCTCTGGAAGACCACCTTTTTCTTTCTTTTCCAAAAAAGTCAAAAGGAAGGTTTTGAGTGAGGAACAGAAGCATTCAATTGGCAGTGGTCTCTTAATTTTAACCCTTCTGTTCCTCACTCAAAACCTTCCTTTTAAAAATTTTTGGGTGCAGTGGTCTCTTAATTTTTTCTGGAGCTGTATATTATTTGTAAGCTACTGTACAAAGGCTTTTGTTATATTCAATTATCTAGCAATTTTCTGGAAATAACTAAGGTGGCTTCCGCTCTGCATAGTATCTTATTGTGCTATAGCCAAGGACCTTTAAGTAATTAAGAATAGCAATTCAATCAATTTGTCAACAGTCTGTGTAGCTGCATATAGTCTTTGTGTGGCATTTATCGTTGCCTTATTCAAATCTCTGTTATGTTCCAGTTCAAAAACATCAAGATATGCTGTGTAGCTTCATACTGTTAGCTTTATTAGAAGGTTTACGTCATGTACAGGGTTGAAACACATTTTTAAACACTTTTGGCATGCCCCTCTAATATTTATTTAGGGCGCACTGTGTAGAATCCAGTTTCAAATGTTTACAACACTGAATTTAAACAATTACACAACTTGTTTCCTCTTCCCTTTCTGAATGAGACTAGAATATTATTAGCAAGTCCAGGGTGGTTTAGGCTGGGGGGATTGTAATGCGAGTGTCTAGAGAGACAACAGGTCAATGCAACTGATAGACGCACTGGTAAGAATGTGTAAATGGGGAATATCTCAGGCACTCGAAACAATTTTGTAGAAAAAAGTATCTGAAACATTAACTTAAAAAATTAACTGCAGATGTCTTCTGGTCATTTATGCTTGTCTTATGCTAATAGTAGAGGACAAATCATACATACAGTATGGCCCCTTTAAGTTAAGCTTATTACAAAAAACAGGGAGCAAAATTACTATTTTAAATGTATTTTAATGTATGACACACATTGGTACATTTATTTTTATATTTTTTTCATGTCTAGATGGGTGTCTAGATAGATGTTTATGTGTGTCTATGTTTACGTTTACATGTGTTTTATGTTTACGTGTGAAAATGGCCAATTAATGTGGGGCCAGGCAAAAATTATCTCACGCATCTCAATTACTGTGTCACCCTAAACGCTAGACTTCTAAAAAAAAAAATAAACATTTAATGTGATGACATGAGTTTTCCCTCTCTTATAATGACTGACAATAGGCCTGTTTGTATTTCTGTCCTGCTTGGAGATTTTGCAGTTGTGCCACTGGGGGTATGATGCAGATCTTTTAATGTTTATACCTGTCATGTATTTTTCTTTCTCTCCCCTCTCTACCACCATCAGTTGGTTCCTGTCCATTTCATCTGCAGAATGGAACTCACAAGACAAACTCAAGCCTCTAAAGTCTAGCTGACTTCAGCTTATTTTGAAAAGCAAAATTGAACCAAAATCTAATTTGGGGTTAATTTGGTAAAGCATAGCACTTACCATGCCAAAGTTGTAAATCCCATGGGGGGCCAGGATGACAATGTGTGGACTCTCTAGTGTAAGTAGCTCTGGATAAGTGTCTGCTAAATGATGTAGATGTAAGACTGAGGAGTCATGCCCAGTCTAAAAATGTCATGATTTACACCCTGTCTGAGAATGGCCGACTGTTTAGCAACAATAATATTTTCCGTCACATATCAACGCTATTACTGCAGGGTTGCATCCATCATAATTCTGTCCTACATTGGGAATTGCCAAGCATTTCATTAGACCAAGGTGGATGGCAGCAACATATTATTTACATGACGTTTCCGTGGTTCATTCTTTTCTGAAGGATCATTCCAGATCATGAAGCGAACTGCCCGATGTGGGAGAGATCACTGAGATCACTTCAGATCTCATGGCACCAGCTAGGCCTTTTCCTTTACATTCAATTTACTTACCTACAAGATCCTCTTTATTCTTTAGGATCAGTGTCTGCTTAGGTCTACCTGTCCCTTCAAATTATCTCCTGACTGGCGGGGGAAGCTTTGACGCAGTGATCCTTTCAAGTGGTAGACACTCCCCTTATTACTTTGAAATCTCACCTGCTGGTCTTGACAGTTGCAAGACAGGCATCATCTTATTTGAAAAGTAAATGGCTTTAATCTGCCCTAAAGAGAGTTAATGTAATACATTTGGACATTTGACTTTCCAATCAATCAAGAAGATCTTTCCATGGCTGGAAGGCGAGAACTATTCCTCCTGTTTAGACAAGACCAGTTTAGTAAACACTGCATCAGAGCTAAATTGATTTCAGTGACAGGAATGGTAAGCCTAGAAGACTAATTAAAAACAAAAAAAAATTTGAATTTAGACATTGGTCTGAAGCAAAACGTTTTTCACTTGAACAGCACCATGACAATTTCAATAATGCTCTACCAAGTTTTTCCAGGAGACAGTTTTGACATACTACAGTAGCTACTCATATATAGAATTCAAACCTTATTAAACATCCTAATTCATACTCTTAGAATTGCTCCCACAAGATTTTTATGCATACATACAAAATTAGGTATTGCATGCTTTCTACCTCACATCATCCTATTCTACAACTTGTTTCTGTGAGGTTTCTTCCTTGTTTCTATGAATGACCAAATGCTAAGGCCGGAGCAAACTGACAAAGGCTTCCAAGTTGGATTGAAGTTGTAAACCATTCCCCACACTCATGCAGCTGAGGCTGGTTCAGGCCTTTCTAAAAAAGACTCCCAACTTAGCCATCACAGTTCTTTGAAATATATCGCAGGGTAGCTGATCACTAACTTAATCCGCAGGCTATGGTGCAAAGTGCAAATGAGCCAGGAACATCTTCCTTTCAAACATCTTTTGAAAGGAAGTTAACTAGGGAGTTAACTATGTAATGTTTTAGTAATTTCATTTTAGTGAATAACTATAATAATATAAAACATTTTGCGAGGCGTGGATCCAAATATAAACAGGACTCTGGCAGGAACTGCCACACACGTACTCGCATATAATCCCAGAGACTTTGCAGCTACTTATTAGCAAATTACATATCTTTGCTAGCAAGATAATGGCGTCATCGAGAGGAAAGACTACCCCCTTAAAAATGTGTCAGATGTGTGTCGCGCTTGTCAAGAAAACTATCCCAACAAGAAGTGCAAACACTATGTCTTTACTGGCGAAACATTGGACAGAGACAGTACAATTATCCTAGGGCATAACTCTGCAAACATTTGTACATGTTTATCTGGATGGTGTTCTCGGGAGAGAACCAGTAATGTAGCAAAAATACAACAGAAGCTGTGCTTACTTAAGTTCAATTCAACATTGTAAATGGACAAATCACCCCCTTTCCTTTGTTTTACCTAGCTATGTATTTTGGAATAATCAAGTAAAGATAAATGCCTGTATTCTTAGCCTACTGGCTGTATATTTAGAGGGGTAGAAACGATGACCATGTAATCACATACAGTAATTGCCACCCTAGCTAATGGTTCTTTGACAATTTTGGCCAAATTTTTAGACTAGACTTTTAAAATATCCTGTTGGCAGGAAAGCAAACAAGTCTCTTTGTGGGTTCCTTATTGAACTGTTTGAGGGTTCACCAACTGAGCATTCTAGTGCATTCTTAATGAGTGCTGATGATTTGGTGTTTAAAAAAAACAAGTCCAAAATCAAATTCCCAATGTGTGAACATTTTAACATCTATGTTCAACTGTGTGGCATGTGATTGGGTTATATATCTCTCTATATATCCTAATAGCGTATTATATATAATGGATGCGTTGTTCCAAAAGTTGTTGGAATATCGCTACTTGTGTCCCCAATCCCCATCTCCCTCGAAAATGCCAGTGAACGCTGACACTCTTCTCCAACTGGTCCAATGGGCCTCATTCATAAAACCTTCTCAGAAAAGATCTCAGATTCGGACTGATGATCCTCTCTAAGTGTGATTCACCAAAGTGTTGCACCTGGTCAAAATGAGCATAGATGTCATCGCAGATAAATCGGATAAAGCTGTGGACGCAAGAACACGCTGCACCTGTCCTTATTTACATATGACACACCCGTAATGTATGCGGGTGTGGCGATCGGCAGCCTATGAATTGACAGATTTCAACATAATTTATAGCCTGAAACAGCTAATTAACCATTCGTCGTTCTCCATGTCAAAATCAGCGCAGTTACGGAACACTTTCGCGTCTCAGCCCAGAGCCAAAGTCCTTTAAAAGAGCAAGCTCTGCCATCATTAGGGTAACTGCTTGACCCAGAACCATTGGTTTATTTATCCTCTCACTAGTCAATTTAAGACCTTTTAGCTAATCAAGATGCCAGCCATGAAATTATAATGACCATCTATCATCTCCAAGTTTGTCGATACGGCCTGAGTGACTTAGGAGAAGCATGGCAAAGCAAGTTTATTTGTCGAGCGCATTACATACACAAAGGCATTTCAAACCTTACAAACACATGAACAACAGAAATAAGACAGAAAATGCAGAATAAAGTGAAATAAATACATAATACAATAATAGTCTACAGTAGTGATACAATGTTAAATATTGTGGTACGATTGTATGTGTTATATTCAGCATAGGAATTTCACGATGGCCATGACAGCCATGGCCATCATTGCCCTTTGCTCTGGCCGTGCTGCCCCGAAAATCATAGTACGTCCTACGGCCACCATGGCCTTTGTGCCCCTGCTACTGTCAAAATATTACAGTCAGCAGTTTGTTCGTAAGTTTGTAGTTCGCAACTGAGAACAACCAGAAGAACGGACTACATGCAGGTAAGCAAGCTGAATCAAACCACTCCGTTTTGGAAGGTGCGTTCATGAGCAACTGAGAGATGGGAAAGTTCCGACCTCCGAGTGGGAGAATTACACCTGAACGCTTTTTGAGAGCTCCGAGTAGTAATGTTAGGTTTGACATCACTCGACATGGCAGCGTTTGTGGTGAAACAAACCGCGCACAAATAAGTCACTATATTTGTTTATTTAGGTCATACTCATTAGCGCAGGTGATTGTGATGTTAAAGGATACTTAGCGGTTTACTTTTGGATAACTGAGGTAATGTTATCCTTCTGGCTAGTTAGCCTTAACGTTACTTAACTGTCAATACTGCAGCCTGTTTGTTGTCATCATGTGAACACTCCCAACTAAAACTTCTGAAATTAATTCCAGAATCTATAAAAATTTTGACAGAGGAGTAGATGTAATTTCAAGGATTAAAAAATTATTATTATTTTTATTATTATTATAATTAAACTTTTTATGTGGAAAAACATCAGTTATAATAAGTTATTATTCAAATTAGTTTTTTTAGCCCTATTATGCTCCTTCCATTCTTCCTTCAGTTTTAACAACATGCCCAGTCCCTGCTAATGAGAAGCTTCTCCACAGCATGATGCTGCCACCATCATATTTCAGTGCTTGGTCACCCATGCTTTCAGGTGGTACTTTTTGGGTCACTTCTTTCTTGCACCCTCTGATCCAGGCCAAATTTATGACGAGCTCTTGATATGGTAGACCAGTGCACGATTACTCCTGTCCCAGCGACTGAACTCTGCACGTTCTTTAAATTGATGTTTGGCCTCTCTTTGGCTTCTCCTTCTGGGTTGAGTACAAAGTTTGACGGACAGCCTTTTCTTGTCGGTGCCCTGGATGAAGCTTCCACTTCAGGATTATTTATCCAACTTTGCATTTTAGGATATCCAGATTTGCTGGGGGGTTTTGTGCTAGCCAGCTCTTTAGTTAGCCAGCTAGTCACATTTTTATTGCTGATATATGATCATCTCTGCCCTCACCAGGTTCATTGTGTTGACATTTCCTGATTTATTCATTAAAACGCTATCATTCCACTAATAATCATGATACATTATGGACATGCAACAACTGTACACATTTCATTTTAATAATTTTTACAAATAAGTAGTTACTTTACCTACAGTTTATTTTTGCATTTTGGGTTTTGTAGTTTACATGACTAACAATAACTAGAAAATGTTCTCTATTGTATATAGTTATATATAGCCATATATTTGCATTATTTAACTGTTTGTCATAGGAATGTGTGTTTTAGGGTGAATTATGCCTTAACACTGTAGTCAGCAGCACTGTATTCTTCCTTACCACAGACTGCTTTTAAAAACGGAAAGAAGTTATCTGAAGTACAAGTAAATTCAGTTAGCCTAAATGGTAGTCTTTTCTGCCTTAGTACAGTACAAGCTTCACTGAAGATAAACTATGGAAAAGCCAGCTAGCTAATTATGCCAATTAGCAATCATGTTTTTGATTACGTCTCTTCCTGATCCTTTTAGTTTTAATTGTGTTCAGTTGCTTTGTGACTATAATTATCACACTCACATGTGTTTTACAGTGGACCTGATTTCCTTACTACATTTAATCTGGAGTTCCAACCATGGATGTGTAGCCTTAATAATCATCATGTAATTGAGAATCCCTGATCACTGGTTTCTGGCTAACAAAACTCGCAGTTACCATACACTACGCCACACCCACAAATGTTAGTTCCTTTCCCGCAAGCAGTGTGGATCTGAACAGGTCCCCAAGGTCTGATCTAAGACCAAACCATTTAACCGGTTGCAGAAACCAATGGGTTCCGCGTGACTGGTCACAGAATCCAATGGTTTGGGTATCTCCACCTGACTCTATAGACTAATGGGACCAAGACCTCTGCTGTCATGATCTTTTAGCATGCCAGGGAGCACCTAGGCATTCAGCAGGATGATTAAAAGGGTGATGAACTGTATTTACTTCCGCGGCTCCAGAGCATGACCCACAGGAGGCTTTAAATACCTATCACCTCCATCACACTACAGCCTTGCCGGGGGTTGGGTCAAAAGGTCAAGACGGCTGCCACCTCTGGAGGTGTCACCCCTGGCGGTATGGCATTTTGGATCGCTTATGATGACTGCTTTTGTATTGTGCGAATGTGATGTGTCTGCATGCCTGTGTGTGTTTGTGTGCACCCAGTGTGGTGTTGCAGCTGAAGGCTTGTCAAT
This sequence comes from Esox masquinongy, assembly GCA_016801175.1. Classification (NCBI taxonomy): domain Eukaryota; kingdom Metazoa; phylum Chordata; class Actinopteri; order Esociformes; family Esocidae; genus Esox; species Esox masquinongy. Next base: position 5,909 of record JACXGI010005158.1, on the reverse strand, counting down.
GATACTGTCCCTGCCGTGAAGTGAAGGTCACAGTGCTCTGTCGCTTTCTTCTGGCCCTCTCTGAGGGACACCTCTGTTCATGTCAGCTAATGAGATGGGGAGGTAGACAGAGAGGTAGAAAAATGTCAAGAACAGCAATAAGAGGAAGAGTAGGTTGGGCGTGTAGAGTTTTACACAGAAATATACACTACCTGGAAGGAGAAAGAATGAGAGGAGGAGACTGAGAGAGATGTCATATACAGTACATCTTATATTGTTGTACGGTGAAGGCTTATTCAGGGCACCATGGAAGAGGCCTACCCATCATGGCCCACACCAGCACTGAGCCTGCTTTTCTCTCACTAAATGCTTTAGGAGGAAAAAAGAAAGCAAGAAAAGAACAAGGCTCCCACTCTCAGACAGTGCCTTGAGGCCACTGTCGTTTGGAATGATGGATTGGGGCAGGGTGGTTGGAGGGGGTTACAGTGCACTGCAATGTAGCATGACTGATGGGAACATGCATTCTTTTTTAGTGGGTTGGGCTTTGGCGAAAATGTATGCTGCAAGCACAATCTATAGGACGAGGGCTCTTTTAAGAGTCATTATTTACCCCTGAATCACAACTAGCCATTCCTACAGGATGAATTAGACGGTGTCAGGAGCAGCAGGAAAGATGTTGGCAGAAAGTCAACAGTCAACCCAGCCGTAGATGGTTGGCACTGTAGATAAGCAGACGGTTGGAATAAAGAAACTGATATATCTGCAAACACAGATGTATTCTAATATATCCAAGCTTTGGGATTCAACATAATCTTACGTAAAACAGACATTATTTACAGGATTATATCCTTGATTTAGGCCTTATTGTGTACATAATACTTGTCATGGTAGCCCCCTCTGCCTTTGAATGTTAACAAGGTATCACTTTCTCTTAACCCCTTCTCCAAATATAGAGGATTAGCTAAGCAGTGCATAAGAGAACCTCCCAGTCATGGTTATCCTTTCTCATCATTGCCATTGTAGGGGCTGTAGTTTTAGGCATTTTTTTGAATGCTTCATTTGTTTAGCATGGCAGAAAACATTTTATACCTTTCAGATAGAGATTACGGGATTGTTGCTTTATTTTTTCTGAAAAGATTTTTAAATGTCATTCAATGCTGTTTATTACTAGTTATTAAGCCAGTGTTTTGTTAGCCATTATAGTCGAATGTTTGCCAAACTAAGCCAATGAGGATTTAAATGTAATGTTAAATGTTTCTGTAAAAAAGATTAGTGTTTGTCATTTTCGCAAATCTGGCTAGCTACTTAAGTTAATAGGCATACCAAATCATACAATTATATATGCTTTTCGAAAGCCAGTGAATGTTAGTCAAAACAAGCCCCAAACGCTGGGCTATGTCCCTGAATAAACAGTGGTCAGTGCACCTCTCAGAATACTACCGCCAGGGTTGTGTAGGTTACTTTTTAAATGTAATTCATTACAGTAACAAGTTACCTGTCCACATTTGTAATCAGTAACGTAACTTTTTGACTACTCAAACTTTGATTACTTTGAATTACTTTTAGATTACTTTCATATTAAGAGGCATTAGAAAACAAATAGGAATAGACAATAACCATTTGAAGACCTTTTGCAAGATCAATCAATGTTAGAGTTTACATAGCTGGCCAAAAACGGAATTATGTACAGTGCCTTTGGAAAGGGTTTTCTAAACCATTGCTTTCTACTTCAAAATGATTGGGCTACATATCTACATCGGCTAATATTATCGTAGATATACTACGATATACTACGATATACTGTTTTTACCAGCCATCCAACCAACCAAAACCGGAGAAAATTAAACCAGCGCTTCCTCGGCCACTAATCTGGTTATGCGCTCCCACCATTGCGCGCATGATGATCACACACGACAACAAAGGCATGTCCTATTGTTTTCTTGGTTAAAAAAAAAACCAATGTTGAAATAACGATGTTTTTAAAACATGAAATAAAAATGAATCATACATTTTTTCTAAAGTATCTGTAATCCGACTCCAATATTTTAGTTGGTAACGGATTACAGTTACGTTTTTTTTGTAAACTGTTACATGTAACAAGTAATCCGTTACTCCCCAACTCTGACTACCGCAATGTCTGTATAAAACGTGAATTCCACAATCATTGGAGTAAACATTTCTAAGTTGAATCTGGGCATGAATGAACCATGTATTGTTATTAGGGCTGTCAAAATTAACTCATTAATTAAAAATGTGGGGAAAAAACTTGTTAATTTTAATTAACTGCTATTAATATAAAATGCCTAATGCCGTTAATTTTGTTGTCACCATTAACTCATTTTTGAGCCTCAAAACCATATTTAGTGCTTGAGTTGAGCGTGAGTTGTCACTTACTGATTTCCAGCAGAATATGGGTAACTTTACTTGGCACTTGACTTGTGCTGGAGTGGTCCAGAGCGCTTCACATGAACTTTTCTCAATATAACAATGTAGAGTAGCCTACATATTCATGTCGTGAATTGTGTTTACCCGCCACATGTCTGTGAATCCTGCTGTTAAATGGAGCGCTTACGCTTTCAACGACGGCATGCAATGCTTAACTAGGCATTTCGTCGCCAGTCGCATTTCTACTAAAACATAATCGCGGAACTAACAATATCCACTCTGAGTATAAATGATCCTGATTAATGTTTGTGGATAAACTCTGGGTACTATACGTTGCCTACCTTATGCCTTTGCCTATTTAAGTAACCTACCTTGTGGCATTAGAAAATCCATTTAATAAAGACATACGTCTTTGGTTGTGGCCAAAAACTTATCAAAAAAGCTACCTGTTTGCAGCACTGACCTGAACCCCATTCTAACCACATTTTTGCCTAAAAGTCAAGTACAGTTCCACAAAAAGCATAGGTGGGATTCAGTGTTGGAGAACATGCCTGCAGCTTTCCAGATAGACGCGCTAATGGGTGTTTTAAACAGAATCCTAACAGACCTGTTATTGTACGTGGTGCCTTGATCAAGAGCACAGTGGTAGAAGATGGTAGAGCTGATGGATCATAGACCAGCAACTTTCTATTTAGACTTACATGAGATACCAATAGATTCTGCCATTCATTGTGATAATTGAGGGGAGACATTTTAGGGCCATAACATACCCTGTTCTAATGGACTAACTAGAAAGAAGACAGCTCCTGCAAATATTCAATTTAAAATCAAACAATATCCATAGTTTATAATAAAATATAATATATCTTTAACATAATGCACTGCTTTTTAAATAGAAAATTGTTTATTTAAGACCAGAGTTGAACACATTCTAAAATTGCAAGTAATTGTGATTAACTACAGATGTTTATGCGATTCATCATTATTAATTATTTTAATCGTTTGTCAGCACTAATTATTATGCAGTTTTATTGATTTTTTTTATGTTTCCAAAAGCAAACAATAAATATGTTATGTTATTTTCCTAGAGTTGTGCCAATGCTTGGACAACTCAGCTATAAATGTGACAGCCTTGCAGTGTTTGCTATCAGTCGTTGGCTTAATTACATTGTTTATTAACTACCTGGTCAGCTATGCAAGAATGATGAACATTGATTGTCTTTTGCAAGTGCAGCAACATTTAATGTCACATTTAGAGCCTTGTTTGATTAGTTTGGCTAATTATGCTTTTTGAAAGCAAACAATGACTATATCAAGTTTTTGTCTTAAAGTTGTGCTAATGCACATATGACTCAGTTATAATAGTGTGGGCTATGAGGATCATTTATTGGCTTAATAGCATCATGTATTATTATGATGACCCATTGACTTAATAACTATGAACTACTTCTGGTCTTAAATGAAGCATGTATTATCACACAGTGTGATTTTAACTACGCTTTCTGGAAGCAAGCAGGAGAAAATAATGAGCTCTGCCAGTAACAACCTTTCCATACTGCTTCAGTTTTACAATTGAATTTTGCTTTTTCCTGCCCTAGGTTTTGCCTTTTCCTGTCAAAAAGCTAGGTTTGGAAACTGGATCGCAAAGTCACAGCATGTAGAATGTAAAGCATTAAAAATGCCACTGTTGCATTGCTGCTCAATTTTTGACACATTACTGCTAGAAGTTAGAGCCAATATATTTTGGTACAAATCAGTAGATTAATTGTCAAAAAGAAATGTATCGGCTTTGTTGTCACAATGCCCTTCACTTACCTTTCATACATAAAAAAACATTCCATATAATTCATGGCATGGTCAAATTAGCAGTGTTTAGGCCGTGTGTGACTGAGATATTTGCCTGAAAAAGTTTATCCCAGTAAGCCGTAATGTTATGCCATAAGCATTGACGCTGCTGTCTTTCATTCAAGTCAAGCTGGCCATCAAGAGGTAGATAAATCAGTCAATCAGAGAACTGACATACCACCTCATCTGTGAAATATGGTGGAAGGGTGTTATGTTTTGGTCATGTATGGTGGCCACTAGAACTTCCTCACTTGTCTTCATTGACTGCATACCTAGAGTCTGGTGATGTGTATGGGCTGCAGATGTCAGGAAATCATTGCATGCAAACAAAATTTGCTACCAATGGCTAAACATGAGTATTGTGCATCATGTTTATAGATGTGTGTAGTAATCAGGAAGCAGAAACTGTTTTTTCCTAATGTTCAGATTATAGCTGCTTGAGCATCATTTTATGCTGACCTGCTGATGCCGTGTGGAGGGGCTTCTCGAGGATGATTAATAGCTGATGTCAGTTTCAACTGTTACAAGCCGGTCATATATGTAATTGTGGACCTAATTAGATGCAAAGACAAGAGCCAGGAACTCCTTTTTGAGCTGAGCATATCAGGATTCTGTTTCATACAGTACAGAGTCGATGTTTGGAGGCATCTGCAGATAACACAGCTGGCTGATGTACATTAAAGTACTGTAGTACAGGTGGACTGGTAACAAGCTGCGTAGGACTGGTAACAAGCTCCGTCAACATTGCTTACATGTGTGTGATTTTCAAGCCAACTCGATTCCAAACACTGTAGAAATCCACAATGCGGATGAGTTACCTGTATGTTGCAATAGGCCTTGGTCTTGCCAGGATTAGGATTGATACCTTTATCTGAGTAGATGCTAATAACTGGAATGAATTGCAAAAGACTCTCCATCTTGACACTTTAATCACTCCTTACTCCTTCAAAAACGAATGGTCTGATCTGCTGATCATTGCACCTGCTAAGCACCTTCTATACGCATATCATCTCATATGGTGAGCAACAATGCACCTTATCTATCTATATTAAGTTTCACCTCCTTTGGTGTAACTTACTGGCGTAATTATTTTGTCTCTTGTCTGTTCTATTGTACGTTGTGTTCTTGATTGTATTTTTGTGTTACTAAGTAGTGTGCTGTAATAATTGTGATGCCATTGGCTAGGTCGCCATTCATAAGCGAGAACTGGTTCTCATTCAACTGATCTGGTTAAATGAAGTTAACATAAATGAACAAAAGGCCTACCTATTTCGGTCCTGAAGTGACATTATCTAAATTGAGTTTGAGATATAAGATTGAACATGACCTGTTGAAGGTGATCCTAATGCTATTGAACAGTTCGTTCCCAGACCAGGACGCCATGTACAATGTTTTGACAAGGTTGTCCTGCAAAGAGATGTTCCATTAACATCTGAAATACCTCATTTTCTGTAGAGGAAACATACAGACTGATATCGGCCCTCTGGTGTTAGTTCAGTAGAATGTACAGGTGCTGGTCATATAATTAGAATATCATCAAAAAGTTGATTTATTTCAGTAATTCCATTCAAAAAGTGAAACTTGTATAATGTATACATTCATTCCACACAGACTGATATATTTCAAGTGTTTATTCCTTTTAATTTTGATGATTATAACTGACAACTAATGAAAACCCCAAATTCAGCATCTCAGAAAAT
>JACXGI010005157.1:0-48837 GCA_016801175.1 Esox masquinongy | reverse complement strand
TTGTTCTGCCATTTAAAAAAAAGTTTTTATGCCATGAAATGAAATAGCTTTGGCAGACTCACTAGCAATTGCTCAATTCTTATGACTATTCCAGTAAGGTAGTAGATACTGGCTAATAGGCTGTTAAAACGGTCAGTGGCAAACGCCATACAGTTCATAGTCGCTATTTGTGGTGGAGGTAAATTTAGTAAGAAACGTTAGTCAGTTTAACTGTATCAATATCATTCACGAATGGCCAATTAGCTGTTAAAATGGCCAGTGGCAAAAGAGGATTTGTTTAGGGTAGACACAAGAGGCTATACTGACTCCCGTCTAACGTACAGCTCTGTGGTGCAGTGGGTAACAACACAGCCTTCCACGTGGGCGACAGAGGGCAATACTTTCTATTGCGGGCCGGCTGAACTAGGCTTGCCTGGTTTCTTGTTTCTAGAGCTGTGTATATATATATATATATATATACAGCTTTATATGCCCAAGATTATATATACAGAAGATTAATAAATACCATGTCATTTCATTAAAGCACACAACGATTCAATGGCAGGGTTCGGGTGCTGTTATTGTTAAATTTTGATCTGAAAATTACTAAAATCCCCTGGAATTTTTGTCACTTTGAAGTATACAAATACTCTTTTATGACTATTACAATTAGGTTCCAGTCACACAACCGAATCATTTCTTTCCCCCTGTTTCCCCCTACACTCTGTTAGGAGTCAATGGTCTTTGAAGACATCTTCGTTTTCAAGTTGTCTTCTTTTGTGTTGGTGATTGACTACAGTCAGTCTTGCTGAAGTTCTTTGTCATTCATACTGTAGTTTATTGTCGCCACTAGTGGGCGGTGATATAGCTTAAATGTAGAGTAGATGTGAGGCCTGTAGTGACAAAAAGGCAGTTTTTTCTTGGACATAACCAGGGATCTGTTTATGTACACATAACCAGGGATCTGTTTATCTGAAATATAAAGTATTTTTTCTCAAAGCTGCTGCAATTTCACATATCCGCCTTACACCATTAAACTTGTAACAATAAAAACATAAAAACTCATAAATCAAGTAACTCACATAGCAAATATGGCCTTGAAATGATCAAGGCTTGAAACTCTCACTGAACTCTATAGAGAAAATGATTGCTTGGTGAGAAAAAAACGCCTGGAAAAGAGACTTGTTCTGCTCAGTTAGGCCTCTCTGACATGTCCATGTTCTCACGGACTCCATAAGCCTTGACGTACATTTGAATAATTCCCCATTTCCTCAAATAAGTTGAAAGTGGTAAAAAAATTGGTGTCACAGGAACTTTTGTGGATGTGTAGAAGTGACACAGGATTTGTGTCACCTCTACACAGGAACCTAAAAATATGTTGTAAATGGGGTCGTTCATTCTATGAACAACCCCACGGTTAATTCTGCCACATTCACACTCAGAACAATTTAGATTAACTTCTTCCAGGAAGACAAATCCCTAGCACTTTTAATGATAGCGATGTGTTTTACATAATTGCTAGCTACAGGTTGCAATACCTACAGTAGCTTCTTAATCTACAGCACCCATAAACTGTTTGGGTAAAAATTTCCAATAAGGGTACAAGAACTACCATTAACAAAAACAGCAGTTAACGTGAATGAATGATGAACAAAGACATAAACAAACTGTTAATAATGATTACCCTTACTTTATTAATGATTTACAATGCATTAACGAACAGTGTTTAGCTACTGTCATTTGTTCATATTGACCCAGGACAAACTCATGTAATTTTTTGAAAGAACTCACAGTTGGTACTGTACTTTTTAATGTTAATACAGGACATACATTAATGTAGCTAGTTGTTTGTATGAACAATAGGCTAAGTAATATACGTTATTCATAAGATTATCAAATTTGTTAAAATGATTACAGTGCCTAGGCTAGATAATGATAGTGTAACATCATTCATATATATATTGTCTGGTATAGCAGTGGCTACTTGCATGTTCAAATAGGTGTGACGCACACAATGAATGGTCGCATTTGGGGTTTTCATTGTGAACTGTAATTGTAATTACATATGAAAGTGACAGTTCTCCATCAAAGGTTTTATCAATGAGGGACACCTACTACCATTGGCCAGTAGGGGGTAGAGAGACGTGGTTGCGTTACGTTGGGACTGTATCGGATTGTATACAATCCAAACTCCGGCGTGTTCTCATAACTCTTGAAGGAAATGTCACTTTTTATTTTTCATTACTTATCAATCAATCAAATTTATTTATAAATCCCTTTTTACATCAGCAGTTGTCACAAAGTGCTTTTACAAAACACCCGGCTTTAAACCCCAATGAGCATCAACAGTAGTGTTGAATTTCAGTGGCTAGGAAAAACTCCCAAAAGAGGCCGAAATTTAGGAAGAAACCTAGAGAGGAACCAGGCTCAGAGGGGTGACCAGTCCTCTTCTGGCTGTGCCGGGTGAACATATTAAGAGTACAAATTGTAATAATTAATAAATGCATGTGGGCTGAGTCCAGAGTCTATTCAAACCAGGTTTAGACTTGAAGCATGACCAGATGGACAAGGACAGGGACAAGACGGGGGGGGGGCAGCTGAAGTCGTCAGGTATCGTCTTGATCTGCAACACAACCAGGATGACTTTGGACAGGGACAGCAACGGGAGGCCCCGGACAGGGCCCAACAGGCTGGAAATCAATCCACCCACATTGCCAATCATCAACCAAAGGGACACCCACCAACCGCAACCACCCTGTCTTCCTGTCTTGCTGATCGGTGAAGTACAAAAGTACACTGGAAATTTTGAGACAGTTTGATAACAAGCCTGCTAGAGTGTATGTAGAGCGTTGGAACAGCGTTGTCATATTATAACTATTAACTAGACAGAAAACCCATGTTCAAAGTAAAATGAAATAATCAGAATCGGAATCAGCTTTATTCGCCAGGTATGTGTACACATACGAGGAATTTGACTCTGGATTATACAGGCTCATGATGTGCTTACTCATAAAAAAACTTATACAAAGGACACTCAACAAGAGTTACTGACTGCAATATACAGCACACATAAATACACATAATAAGCCAGAACAATAACATAGTAAGACTGATGAGACAATAGTGCAATGAGCAGGGTATAAGGATGCTGGAAATAAATATTTTTATACAGGTATTATTATTTACATAATGACGGTGGATGGTGATCTATGTATAAATAGTGTAATGGAGCAGAGTGCAAACAATGCTAGAATGAATGAATAAGTAATTTTTGTGCAGGTGTAATGTACATGAGATAGGTGGATATGATATATACAGTATATATCCAGTATGAAACACACTAAATTACAGGATGACAAAGTAGTAGACAGGTGGATGTTAGGGTCAGAGTTACTGGGTTGTAATACAGGGATTGTGCCTGGCACTAAGTGTCTGAAGTTGACTGTTCATCAGAGTGATGGCCTGTGGGTAGAAACTGTTCCTGTGTCTGTTTGTTTTGGCGTAATGGACATGTTGGTGCATTCCTATACAAAAAAAATACTAATTTGTTACTGTACTGTACTCCTGAACATTTTTTTGTCTAAAATAAGACTCCTGACAATTTCCCAATGATTTGTATAATTGAATTTTGTAACTGTATTGTTTAGGAACTTTGCAGTTGTTGCAATGTACAGTAAGGTTTAGCAATTAGCTAGTTCCCGTTAGCCGTTAGCTGCTTCGGTTGGTTATTAGCTGGCTCCATTTAGCTGTATGCATTCTCCAGATGTGTTTGTTAGTTTCGGTTTGCACTTTACTAGCTTGCTCAGTCATGTCCTATTTGTATTAACATGAAGGTAATTTGCAATTGTCTCATTCTTTTACACATATTTTACACATATGTACAAAAAAACACTTAAAACTTCTGATGTAAAAAATGACTTGACAAAATTACATTTGATTGATTCATGTTTTTTTTCTTGTATATGACTTGTCTGTTGAAAGTGAAGAAAAAAGTTGTGTCACAGGAACTTTTGTGGGTGTGTTGTTTCTTTATAGTGTTGTGTTATGTTATGTTGATGCCATGGTGTGAGGGCTCTGTTCATGTTGTGTTGTGTCATGTTGTGTTAATGCCATCTTGTGAGGGCTCTGTTCATGTAGTGTTGTGTCATCATGTTGTGTTAATGACATGTTGCGAGAGGTCTGCTCATTGTGGTGTTTTTTGTTGTGGTATTTGCTTTGTTGCAATGCTTCTTCTGTCTTTGCCTTCTTGTCTTACCATTGTAAATAAGAATTTGCTCTGATTTGACTTCCTTGATCAAATCAAGTTTAAATAATTAGGTAAATGGTGGTACTGATGTAATTTCTACACTTGAGCCCCCCAGGCTATTTGTTACGGTCAGTTAATGACAAATACTATCATTAAAATGGCAGCAGCTTTGCGTTAAGCATCACTGTACGAGAGTGTATGGCCAGTAGATGGCATTGTTGTCAATAATACAAAATTGATCACCAACCATGTGCTACAGATGTCAACACTTCTGTTCAAGCCCTGCACTGAAACCTGACATGAATAACGCATCGAGCTGACCAACCATGATCTCCTGAAAAAGGTGTAATTCCTTCGACCGACTTTCAGCTGACCTAAAATGGAAACGAAAAAGGTGGCATATGAGTTGACTGCTGAAACAAGCCACGCTTTGAAATCACAGTACTATCACATAGGCCTACAGTATATCACAGGTGGACTGTGACGCATGATAAAAATCTAAACTACATTTGTAGTTCAGATGTCTTTCATGTGCTGATAGACAAGCCACGTGAGTAATACTATCATGTCTGCTATGCTATCATCTTGCTTTTCTCTGAACATACCTTGTCTTTTGTTGTTATCAGTGCTCTGCACAGGGTTCTTCACATACCGAAACATACTGAAGGATGTTTGGCTACGTACAGTATTGTATAGTTTTAAATATGACCTAAAATATATTATGGAGCTGCACCTGAAACAGAACATTATGAATGAGTACTAACAACACCTATATTATGAACGAGTACTAACAACACCTATATTTTTAGTGAAGAACTATTCTGTTATCATATTCAGGGACATTTGGGAAAGCTTTGCAATACATGTGGGTTTCATCGAATTAAGCCCAAAGTCTATTTAAGAAAAGGTATGTGTCGTTATTGAGCTGTATGTTTTTCAAATTCCACAGACAGTGATTCAGCCAGGTCAGACTTCATCAGACTATTGATCAAGACTCATGTCTTTACACTACAATGTCTCTCCTTAGCAATGTGAGGAGAGACATGGCAATTACTATACTTTGCATGATACTTTCTGGCCCAAGCAACCAGGCAAAGTAGCCAGAAGATGGCATAACATTATACTGATTATGGTTTTAATAAATGGCACATCTTGGTTTGTCAAAGGATAGATGCAATAAACATCTTCTTGGATAGAGTTATACTGCCCAATAAAAATATAGGGTTACAGCCATTGTCCTTATGGCTTTTGACATTGTTAAAACAGGGTCATTGAGCTAAATGACACCTACATGTAGCAAACAAACAAATAAATGCTGTTGTTACCAGAAAGAAATAGTTAATACTGCTTCTGTTCAATAGGCTACTGCTCTTCCACGTCCTACAGCTTCTTTGTTTCCATGTGACTGTTGCTATTACACATATAGGACTGGTACATAACTGTGTAAATACATTGAATTTTGTATTTGTAGAAGCAAATACCTCACATTGTCAACAGTTAGGAATGTTCTTGTTCTTCCTCTCCCAGTCCATTATCCTGAGGCCATTATCAGCAGGGGGTGTGTCTGTCCAAAATGTTTTTGTTGATGTTGTCATTGTTGATATGGGATGTTGTTGTTGATGTTATTGAACCTTTCCAATCCCCATCGCTCATCTCTATGTGTGTGTGTGTGTGTGTGTGTGTGTGTGTGTCATGTAGCAGAGAATGTCCAGTCATTCCACTCCACCCTACCTGACCAGTGACCAGTGGAAAACTCCACGTTTTCTGTCCCTAACTCCATTAGAGCATTAGTGATCCCAATGCCTTTCTCAGCGTTTATCTCCTACCCTGGGATAGCCTGGCAACACGTTGTCCCTCAACCTCTCCCTCCCCTCCCTCCATCGCCACAGGCTGTTTACTGTCTCTGAGGGTTAACATTTAACATTCATGCTGAAGCAACACAGCTGACTACAGCTATAGGCAGTGGACAGCACCGTCACAAGTTGCTTGACACCTTTGGCTGGCGAACCGTTGAAATAAATTGGATCATACAATGGGACCTCGAACAGCTGGTAAGGGCCACTGGAATGTTGTGAGCTAAAAAGCGTATTACTATGCGAAAAGTGATGTCTTGAGGTTTAATGGGCTTGTTTAGTGTTACTTGCTATGGCTTGTGTGATATTGACTCTTGTTGGGCAAAACATTGCTTTCTATGTATAAGTTTGCAGTTAGGATTCTTCTGACATTTCGGGTGTGCACTAGCATATCTTTGTCAGTCTATAAAATCATAAAAGGGTTTTTTTCTTGCTTACGGCAAATCTGTAAAACCATAAACTTTTATGAGAGTTCCCCTTTATAAGTTTTATGTTTAAATTGTGGAATTGCAGGGAATGCAACCTCTTTCCACTCATGCATGTCTCTGTATGTGTTGTTTAATGATAATGGGAGTTATAACCCTTAACAATGACAATTATACACAAAGTGGAAAATATAAAGCGTACAATGGATGAAAGCATTAATGCACTTTGTTTGACTGGTCGTTCCTAATAACATGCTGGGGATTTTTCTGTAACTATGTGCAGTAGCCATAGCTTCCATGAAAGGCTGCTAGATAAATGTTAGCTTTTCAGGACATGTTATTGTAATATCAGCCAGATCAGGGGAGTGTTCACTGTGTACATTGTGTGGCTGTTGATGAACAGTAGGTGTTATCTTTTTTTATAATACTCAGATCGGAAATGGGAGTAGTAGGGTGCTGATGTAAAGTATGATGCGTTCTATTTAAATGTAAGCACACTAAACTGTTCAGAAATGAAGAACAAGTGACTTCCTTTCCCTATTTGTCCTGTTTCCTATCAATACGCTCCGTCCGTCCCCCTTAGCCATATGTCCACCCCTCTCTGTCTGATAGCTCTTTACATTCGTCTCCTCCTTCTCTCAGTCGCTTCATCCAAGGAGAGAAAGATGTTATCTGCGGGGCATGATAACACACTTAATCGTGGAAAAAGTGGGTACTGTAAGAGAGGCCCGATGTTAAGCCCAACCTCGCCTGTGCTGTCAAACCCGAAATCAGGTAAGAGTCATTTGTCTTCACCTTAAGTTGTATCATGTCCTCTCAACTGTACAAGACTCAATCAAAGAACATGACGCTGACAACCTGCTGACAATTCCTGTGTGCAATTGACAGTCCTGAAGAGACCAGTGAGTCCAGAGGAGCTGCAGAAACCAGGAGGTCCCTACATAAAGAGGACATTTACTGTATGTATGAAACACAACCAAATATTCATCAAATCCATTATCTCCACATTGACTATGTTATGTTTTAGATGTTACAGATTTTCTAAGTGATAGGATCAATCTTTCTCCAGATTGTGGGTGATGCGGTGGGCTGGGGTTTCGTGATCAGGGGGAGTAGGCCATGTCACATCCAGGCGGTGGACCCCAGTGGCCCAGCGGCAGCAGTGGGCGTAAAGGTGAGTACTGTGGCATTGTGGGACCTGTAGTGCAAAGGGCGGCTCTAGCGCTTACAACTCCAGCCACTTCATCGAAGCAGCTCCATTCACTTCAATGTGGCTTAAAATAGATATATCAGGTTGTTAATAAACTCTGTATGCTGTATGAAGCTGTCACAGCTTATCTTTAATGCGCACGGTACTTGAACAATATCTGTCTTCCAGGTGTGCCAGTTCGTGGTCACTGTCAATGGTCTGGATGTCCTGTCTCTGGACTACAAAACAGTCAGCAATCTCATCCTCACTGGGCCAAGAACCGTGGTCATGGAGGTTATGGAGGAGGCTGACTGCTGAACATGAGGCCGTGTTGTATTCTGTAACAGTCAACCTGAAGCCTCATGACCCATTGACTCACAGAGACAGGAAGCTTAGAGTAAGAATGTGGACTATTGGCCCAAATAAATCCATAGAAACCTTACAACCTTGATATGGTGCCAGATGGACTTAGCTACATCATCAACCTGAGACGCGGGTCATAGTGACCCCAAAGAAACCTGATGGGCCCTTCAGTTATGCCACGCGTGCTTACATCATCAGTCCGAGACTCTGACCATTGTTCCGTGGTTAACACCGATCCAGCTTGTGTTTTTGTACATTGGCGGTGGTTTAGACTTTTGACCTGTGTGCCACCTCATTGCCCCTCCTCCCACTGTTTGCTTTTCCATCCACTTTCTATTAGGCTCCAGTGGAGGGTTCCTTCCTAGAAAGACAAGTACTTTAGGGTGTTGTTGATAGGTGAGGTGGTACATATTGAAAACAACACCACACTTTCGGATGTGGTAGATTTTAATTTTTTAGAATCTTTTAAGGAGCCTGTTTGGTTGAATATGCTTAGCATTTTGAGTTAATTTCTTCTGTTTGATAGCAGTAGCTGAGACTCAAAATGAATTATCATGAGGTGAAATTGGTTTTATGTTGGGAATTTTTAAGAAAAAAAAGTGAAATATGTTGCTTGCGTGGGTATTCAATCCCTACACAATAATCATTGTCAGAGCCACCTTTTGCTGCAATAATTATGTATTTTGGTAAGTATGTACCAGCTTTGCATATATTGTCAGAATAATTTTCACATATTATTTTTGACAGATCTGATCCAGATTGTTTTTTCGTCTTTCTTATCTAGGAACTTCCATAGAACAGGGGTTGAATCCTTCTGCAAGTAACATTTCAGTTTTCCTACAAATATTTGCTAACATGAAATCAAAGTCGCCTTACAATAATTGATTATGAGTATAGGTGTTTAAATATAAAATATCAAACAGAACGAAATTTCAATGTACCGTTTATAATTCGGTTAATTGAAAGAATTGGTCAGAATTTTGGATACTTTTGCAAGGCACTGTATATCAATATCAGTCTGAAAAAGCCCAGTACTGTAAAAGTGCAGACACCATACAGTACATTCTGTTGTGCAGAATGACTTGGATAACATCTTCATTTCTGATTCCACAGTAATGTTTTCGGAAACTGACAATACTGATAAATGCTAAAATAATCAACCTTTAATATTATTAATTGCAGGATAGGAGAATTTTAATAATTTCTTATTTTTTTTAACAATCACTCAACCAATGCATGTATTACAGAACATCAGAGCACTTACAAGGAAATCTGTGATATCGCATGCCTTTTGTAAAATATTTCAAGTGTAATGCACATGATCCAAAATCATGGGCTAAAAAATCATGTATTTTTACTTTTATATAGTCATATAGCCAGACCATATTCACTGGCCAACTGGTATTTAGATGTTAATAGTTAGGCCAGGCCAGCAATAAGTATCTACATTTCTGTTAATGTTTGATCAGTGTAAATATTTTCATTCTCAAATTTACTAATAAACTAATCCAATTCAAAATGATTGCAAATATATATATAAATGCATCAATGTTTGAGCAATCACAACATTCAAGGGATTACAAAATAAGCAACACCACTGGAAAGACATCAACATTCAAGACAATACTAAGTTTCAATCAAATGGCAATAAAGGAAAAGCATTTATTGAACCATGACAGGAACTGTAAACTGCAATAAAAGTTGTAAAAGACCTTTCCTGGAGTAACTAGCTGTAATTTCTGGTCAGAGAGTGTGCATGCTACAATAATATCTGTAGATGCCATATGAACTATAAGGGTAAAGAAAAAAAATAACAAAAGGAGCAAGGCCATATACTGTATACAGACAGGTGACAAACTGAAGGAAAAACTTGATAAATGAGCAGAGGAACATAATGAATGCAGATGCTTACATACAGGTGTACTGCATGATGTACTTAAGCAATGAACATCCTATCATGATCTGAGGCAACTGGTCCAATGCTGAGCGGGACCAGTTGACTCCAATTTTGGAACAAGATGACAAGATGATAGGGCCAAAGTGACTTTGAAAAAAAGGTAATTGTTGGGGCATGGATGGCAAGAGCCTCAGTCACAAAGACAGCTCAACTGGCTTGTGTTTCAATAGGAACAGTGACTAAAGTTACGTCTGCATTTAGATCTATGGGACAGACATCTGTAAATTGGGTCAGAAATGATGGTCAAAAGTGCACATTTGATGACAGTGTACTTGTCTGCAATGCTACGATATAGAAAAAACAGAAGAGCAACTCTTTCCCATGTGATCTGGTGAAAAAACTACACAGAAAGGGATATTAGAGTTACGGGGAAAAGCTTTTTCCTTTATTTTTCACCCGTCTGGACATATTTAGTGCACTTTTTGAAGCTCTGACCACAAGGTGGCAGTGTGTACCAAATGCTCAAAATACAATATGTGGTATCATCCCAAACGTGATGTCACTGACTAAATTTCCATAATTCTTTGACATCCTTTTTACTATTTACTATTATAGCAAATTAATAGGGACACATCATCGAAAACAAATCTGAGGGGTGTCTAGGCTGGTTAAACTTTCTAAGTGTTGTCTCTAGTGTAAATAATCCCAGTTTTTCTCATTTGTCTATGAAGCAGAAAATATACAGTATATACTGTACGTGTATATAATAAAATAAATATACATACTGTATATATACATGTATACCCCCCGCACACACACACACGCACATATGTATATATAAACACAACTCCAGTGCAATATAAGTTATATTCAATGAGTTTTATTATGACTTCTGCAGTGCACGGCCAGATAAAACAAAGTCAGAGGCCTTGGGAAGAAACATTGTACTCTCTCCCTTTGAGAGTTCATTTTGCAGTTTTCAAGGTAATTTCCTGAAATTCTACACATTTTGCAATGAACCAGAAGGTTTTTAATCAATTAAAATTCCATTAATTCTTTTATTGTAGAAGAAATATTGAAAACATTCTGGAAGAGTCTATTTTGAAAAGTGATTAATGTGAATAAAATATCCCTGTCAACCTCTCCAGAACATCTTCCCCAACACTGAGAACATAAAGTGTATAGAGCTACAGTATTTTAAATGCACAAGGAACTCAGAAGGAACAAAGAGTAAATGAAAGAGTGCAACTGTGATTTGATACCTTCTTTATGACACTGTGTTTAGAAGAAAATGAAAACAGTTTTGTTCAACATATTGTCATGGGAATGTAACCCAGTGTACCGTGTACCGTGCAAGAAGGCAGTAACTAAGGGTCAAAGGTCATGTCAGAGGTCAGGGTCAATATGCATAGCTGTGGGAAGTAGGGGTGCTGAATGGGCTGCAGCATCAACCCTTGGTGAGATGGTAAAACCACTTTTGGTGTTTCTGTGCAGTGTATGGTCTTACTCTAGCTGCTGCTTGGTAGTTCATTCGGGTTTTTTTCAATTCAAGTTTGGGATTTACCGTCAAAATGTGTTTTTGCTCTGTAACGAAATGTCATAATCATGTTTTGGTTGCTCAGTATTGCTGCCTCCTCGACTCGCCTTACTGAAACAGGTGAAAAACAGGTGCCCTGTTTAACAAGGTGCTATTTCCTTACATATGGAAGTTGAGACAGTTAACAACATTGGAAAGCAAAGAATATTCCCTTTTTAACTATTAAATACCCTCCATCTGGCATTTGTTTTTGTTTGGTGCCTGATTTGTGAGCTTAAATTGTAAGGGCAAGCTTTTCATAAACATGAAGATACATTCATTAAATTGCAGTCCATGGTTGGTACGCATATTTCTCAACTTTTGTGAAGTAGTTCATGATTTAGCCATCTTCAGGTCTGTTTGTGTATCCCTCCCATCAGTTCTATGTTTATATAAGCATTCAATTCTTTAGGTCTATTAATTATCTCTAGGCCTATTAATGAGCTCAAATATTTCTAGTATGACAACAGGACACCACATGTCTAGTGAATTGTCAACACTTGTTTGACTGGACGTTAAAAAACTTCTAAGTTCCACTTTATAAGCAGTTACTGCCCTTTTCCTTGGTAGGGAAGTGTAGTACAATATCAATTCTGACGCTGCAGGAAAGTGTTCCCTATAATGGGCCTCCTGTTTAGAGGGCTGAAGATGGATTCCACTGGTAAGTTATTTAAAAAAGATGATTCTTCATCACCTCTGTCATGACCATGACCTTGCTGTCATGACGATGCTTAACACACAGCATTCCTGACCCCCCTGTGCATGTGGAGACACATTCGATATCAGAGCCAACTGGGAAAGGTGTGTAGCCTCAGGAGCTCTTGTAGCCTAGCCCTGAAGACTGCATGGGAAGAGTTATGCAACATGTGTGTTAGCACGCTAAACCGCATCCAGTCAAAGCCCGCCTTTAAGTCAATGACAAATTAACTGCCCACTGAAGAGCGTGCTGAAATTTGCTGTGATGTGGTCTAACGAAAAAAGCTATCCACAAGTTATCAGATACTTCCAAACAACCACTTTTTTATTTGGGTGGTAAGCTTACTTGAGCTCTGACCCATGGGACTAATACTAAGGTTTCTGCGAAATGGTCGAAGTTCATAGTACCCTAAGTCAACACAAATATTATGACAGGCATTTATACACACTTTTATACCATTCCGTATTGAGCAAAGGAAAAAAGTTGTTGCACGATAATAGTGACGCTAGACAGACGGAATGCAAAGAAATAATAGAGCAGATATGATGACAGAGAAATACATGGAAACCTTGACATTTGATTCAGAGGATTCACCAACTTAGAAACCATGCAAAGCACTTATGCATGTGTGTAATATAGCAATAATATGGATTAGGGAAATATTTTTAATGTTAGTAAATTGGTGTATTCAAGACATCTTTGAATTCTATTATATTTCATCAATTTTACATTGGGCTGGATTCAGACCAATCTGTTAAGTCTATGTATAGAATGCGATTTAAATTGGATTTCCTGTTTTAGAATTATTCTGTTCAACGTTTTATCTTCTCTTCTCTGTCTTTGATACATCCCGTCCTGTAATTTTCTGTTTTAAAGTTTGACCCATGTTGTCCCAGACCATTGATATCAGGGTCCAAACAGACGGAACCTATCAGTTATTGGAAAGAATCAGAACGTTGAGGTAATTCTTTCAATCTCGAAAGTTTTTTTTTTTTTTTAGGTAAAGAGCCAGCCGCCATGTGCAGAAGATACACGTTTGTGGGCGGAGTACATTAGGGTAATACAGTACTTCTCTTTACCTATTATGTCATATATATGACAATATGCCAACAATACACTTGATAGTTTATAAAGTACAAATGCGAGCAAAGAGTTGTGCTGAACTTAAATTGTTGTGGAGTCTGTAACTTCTATGGTTATCGCCCTACAGGTGGCAGCTGTAGGCAAATAATAAGAATGAACATTTTCTACAGTTATACTGTCTATCAGCATAAATAAGCAAATAATTAATATTATACAGGGTTAGATATCCCTGGTCCTCGAGACAGGCACCTCATGTTTTTAGATGTAACTGACCTGGAAAGCAGGTGTAGAATTTTGAAAATCACTGAGATCAATAAACTATGCAGCTCAGTGTGGTGCTCTAGTCAAGACAGAATTTTGCATTAGGCCCACCTGCGACACTGTTTAACAGGGTTGCCTTACCTTGGCTTGGGGTATACAATATATGACTAATTATTAAGCTATCTCAAATGTTTTAGGCACATCCTAACTTCAACGCTGAGAGGAATGAAGTAGATACGCAGTTATCGCTCGCACAGTCAGCTATCACAAGCGCGCGAAAAAATAGATAGGCTACAGTAGGATACAGCCGCCTACAAAAAAGGCATACCGCAAGGAGTGAAAACAGGTGAAACCTGCCAGTGGTGACAACATAATTCACATTTCGCATTTTGCTAGCGCTTTTATACAGCCTGACGCTTCCCCCTAAACACATTTATCTGACTCAAGATTAACCGAGGAGAAGGAATGAATAGCTCGAGGGATGGGTGATTGAACGCTGGATACACCCACCATCGCAAGTCTAAAACTGAAGGAGCGCAATCTGAAGATAGTTTGCCAACAGCCGGCAAAGGAAGACTCGGAGGAAGGGGCCATTGGGAGCAATATTACCTACAAACGTATGCTTTAAAAAGGTATGACTTATTTTTTTTAGTAAGGGATAAAGTCAGTGTTTTATGTATACACATTCAAAATAGATGCGCTCAGAATTGTAACCTCACCTGCCATACGCATGCAGTACAACGTACCACAGGGTATGCAAATTTGTCACTGTACTGATGTGTTATACTTCGTTGATACAGTGTGTTAATTTAATTTCTAATTATGTTGTAATGTTTTACTGTCGTTTTAATGTTCTCCCTATCTCTATCTTGCCTACTAACCATCGTTGTGACTACTATGCTGTCTGGTTTACCTGTAGGCTAAACTTACACTTGCACATTTTCAAAATGCCTAGATTGTTATTCAACTGAATTGACTAGCCTAAAGAGAACGATTAAGTGCGGATAATGGAAGTTGCTGCTTTGATGTCAGTTCTAGCCAGCCTAATTATGAAATTCCTGTGGAAGTGTTTGTATAAATTTGAGATAACATTTTTTCGTTATTATTCTCATTTAT
This sequence comes from Esox masquinongy, assembly GCA_016801175.1. NCBI lineage: Eukaryota > Metazoa > Chordata > Actinopteri > Esociformes > Esocidae > Esox > Esox masquinongy. The sequence goes on along the minus strand of JACXGI010005157.1, from coordinate 34,152 downwards.
ATTTAAATCATCCATTTGTTGAAGAGGAGCATGCAACATTTCAAAGATCAACTGAATGATTTATGGGTGTCAGTGTTTAAATGGCTTGAGTTAATTCTTTCAAAAGTTATTTGAAATAATAAATGTGAATCTACTTTATTTTAACTTTCTTTGAATTGTATAAATTGTAGCATTGCCCTATGACGTCTTGAAATACATCCCTTATTTTGAGGCATATTTTCACCAGCTACAATGGTTACCTTACACTGTAAACACTATGTTTCAGGTAAGACAGCAATCCATGTTTTGGTTTAGTTTCCAAATGCTAAAGTTTTACAATTTGTGTTTTTTTGCAGTTATGGCACAAATCCCATTGAAGCCATAGAACCGATTAGAAACATTTGCCCATAATTTTCAAATGATTTATAGACTATAAGAAAGAATAGTGTCACTTATAAATGTGCTTCATGTCAGGCATGATAAACAATATGGCTATTTCCTGTCCCATAACTGGTATTGTATTTTTGTCTCAAATACTAAAATGTTACCCTTCCCAAACAGTGCCCAGGAAACTAAACCAAAGCATAGATTGCTGTCACATATTGTCCATAGACTGCTTATAGAGAAAGAAAAGCAATTTCATTTTGTAATTTGGGTGAATTTTCCCTTTAATAATAGAACTTGATTTTTTACAAACTGATTTCTTCAGCGTCTTTCGATAAATTCAGGATGAGATTACTATCATGAAAGTTGGTTATGGTGACGTTAAAATGCGGTAGTGCAGTACAGAAGTCCTCAGGGTTTGGATCGTCTCATATCAATCAGAATCTCAATGCCAGTGACACCACTGCCACATTAAATTGATCTATGTTTATAATTTCCAAACATTTTTCAGTCATATGTTAACAGAGAGCAAAAATGACAGGTTGCTATCCAAAAAATGCCCACCCTTTTTACAGACGTTTGGTTGAATGTTGGTAGTAAGGCACATTTTCTGTCACATCAGGCATTGTGATTCCCTTTGATGTTTCCTCAGGTTTTCTGAGCTCCTTACCTGTAACAGTGTGAAGGATGCAGGCTATAGGACTAAAGACGTTGGTGTGGAGTTCTCTACTCTCTCTGGCTCTTATCTCTCTCTTACCAGTTCCAGCTCGAGGTCAAGGTAAGAACAATCATATAAGTTGTGCCTTGTCTTCTGTCGCCCCATGTGTGTTTTTTTGATGTGCAGCTTTAGTCAAAGCATTTGATTTTGTGTCACCTTCCTTTTGTGATTATTTTACTTCAAAGGGAAAAGTAATTATTTTTTGGTAATATATTGGTAGACCCATTTTTGTGTGTAAAATCAAAATGTTTTACTTTTGCGGTCAACTCAAGGGCTTTGAAAATATGGTTTGACATGAACTACATACTTATGGCGCCCATACATCCACATTTTGCAAAAAATATCCTTGTTGATGTGAAGGCAAAGAGAAAACTGCGTCCTCAAACAGCTGCAGTTTGTTTATCTGCTTCTCTTGAGACTGTTGCCCAGTCCTCAAGTGAAAACAATAACCACTGAATTCCGGCACCCTGCAATGAACTCTGCACTGTGCTAACCTTGGCCACAAGAGTGCGCCCTCCCTAAAAGTGTAAATTAGCATTTACTTGTTCCAAAGGGCGCTTGAGGCCTTTTCAATCCTCCGCAGCCTGCTGGCTTTTCGCATAAGATGGCTATCATTGAGATGACATAAGACATAAGAGACATATGAGAAGACATAAGACGAATGTCGTGGAGATGACACCAAGACTGCAGCATTTAATATATATCCAAATACACAGAATGTCTAGATGCCTAAATTGGGGCACTCCGAGTGGCTCAGCCTCGCATCAGGATCAGGATCCGTGCGGTTTAGTGTTAGAATCCTGGTCACGTCGTAACGGCAGTGCTCCAGTGTCCAGTAAGGGGCCGTGAAAATTGGCTCAGAGCCTCCTTAGGTGGACGGTGGATGTCGGACGATGATTGTCTTTTCTAGTGCCTTCTGGTGGTAAGTCGGTCACCTGCAAGCTCAATTGTGGTTGTACGTATCACCTCCAGCGTGTGTGCTGGCATAAACGTCCTGGTTGAGCAGGCACTTTGATTAGAAGCAGAAAGCCTTGGCGAGATGTGCATTGGAGGACCCGTCTTGATCTTCGACTCTCCCACATCAGCTATGGACTAAATCTAACAAGAAAAAACCATCACAAACTGGATATCACGAATTTGGTATGGAAAAAATATTTATATGCAACTGCAAAGAAATACCATGAATGTTTCTAACCAACCATACTGCTAGTGTTATACCCCTGTTCTGGAAATGTGTTGGCCGAATGTGCAAGGTAATGCACCAAGTCTCTGAAGAATTTACAAAACACTGTGCTAATTCTCTCACTGGAAGAAGCTACATTCTGCAGGAAAGAGGTATCTTTTTTTCAGAGAGAGTTAAGCCCTGCTGAATACCCACTCCCCTCCCCCCTTCCCAATTTCAGGTTGGTGAGCTCGGTACAGTATTATTTTTCGCCTGTTTGCACCATGCACCAATCTCTGGGCTCCTCATCTTCCGATGAATTACTCCTTTCTATGGGCTTAATTGTATTCTTTCCATACCTACATCAGTGTCTCCAAATATAATCCCATGCATATACATGCATCATTATTTGGTATGCAATAACTGCAGAGCTTCGCTCTCAATTATAGTATGTCAGTCATAGTTAAGGTATTTAAAGAATACATTGGCACCAGATAACTTGCCTGCTTCTAATGAGGACACTAACAAGATAAGTTTGCGGGACTGTTTGTTGTACTTTCCAGTGTTACCAAATTGAATGGGAACGTTTTGTTTTAGTTTTTTGTTTTACTCTGGGATTTGGTCATTCCTAGTATTTCTAACTATATGGAGCAGGTGGGATGTTGACCCGAGAGGAAGTGGTGAAAGTGGTATATCGCTCTATTTGCATATAGATATGTTCTTGAAGACAGGAATAGATGCTATTCCTGTGCCTTTCCCTTTTGTAGCTGCCGCAATAAAAAAAAAATCACATTCTCCTCTGAAAAGGCCTCAAAGTATAGAGAACACTCTTTGTAATAAACTCACAATTTGACTGCTCTGGCCAAATGCAATCATGATGAGACCGGTGATGGTACTTTGATGCGGAGATAAGTGCTGCACCAAAGACTATCAGTGGCAAAGGAAGGGAGAGAATGTGACTTTGCTCTTTTTGACATCTGTGGTACTCTTTGAATCTGTATCTTTTTTATTAGGCCAAGATACACTCTTTTAGGATTGTTTAAACACAGATGGTACTGCCTGTGACTTCACCAAACTCTGGCTAGAGTTCAATCTAGCTGCTAATTGTTTCGTAATCATTTTAACTGGAGAATCTCAAGTTTTATGCAATATCTTCAGCAAAAAATGTTTTCAAACAACTTTGTTTTTAAGCTTGATTGAACCCCAACCACTGTCTTGGTATCATTAACCATGCATTCAATATTTCTGTTGGATCTTATGATTTACAAACACTACTCGAGTTAGTCAACTGTTGTTAAAAACGGTGTTTTGTGTCATTTTTTGTCTAGTTGCCACTCCACGAAAGCTTCGCTTCAAAGTCCTGAGCACATCTCGGCTGCATGTGTCATGGAAAGAGCCTAAAGGAGACTTTGAAAGCTACAGATTTATTTATAGCACACAATCAGGTACGGTCCAGCAATGTCACTGTCATGTTAAGATTCAGCACAAAAGGAGTCAGCGCTCTAACTTATGTTGCATGTTTCACATACAGTGGAGAGAACACAGACACCAATTATATCAGATAATGATGTAATCTGGTTAAAAACGCTTATGTACGGCACCCTCTGTCATTGTTAGGACAGTAGGCATTTTTCTTTGCTGTTTTTAAAAAATATATATTTTCAGGGAAAACTCCACTATCAATAAGCATCAATATATTTTGGAAAACAAACATGATTGCCAGGTTACAGTATACATTAAAGTTCCTAAAAGAGCCTGTCAAGGTCTGGAAAAGGGTTTTGTGGAAAGATGAAACAAGAATTAATGTTAAAAAATAATAAAGGGCCAAGATCCACTGCATAATGCCTAATCTGTGAAATGTTACAGAGGGGTGTTATAGCTTGGGCAGGTACGGCTGCCACTGGGCCTCACTCACCCGTGACACTGAGGATGTAACTGCTGACGGCAGAGGCAGAATACATTACAGAAACTTGTGGTTTGCTAAAGTACAAGCAAACATCTACAAAGTCTTTTGACAGCACTGCATGATAAAGCAATACAATGGCTCCAAACAATCTGCCATAACAGCAAGCGGGTTTTTCAGGCCCAAAAAGATGGAAGTTCTTGACTGACCAAGTCAGTCTGCGCATCTGAATCATATTAAACATGACTTTCATTTGTTGAAGATAAGATAATGGTAATTTCAGTCCTCTAGCGTCTACAAGGGGAATAGCAGAAATAATGTATTTACGTCTCTAAATAGACTGAGCAGCTAACTAGATAACAGCTAGCTACCTTGGCAATCTAGCTAACATTATACAACGTCTGGTTGTACAATATACATCCAAATTGTAAAACAAATTGTGTTCCTGGTCTCAAGTAATTTCTGTGTTGTTTGTGTTTGGCAATTTCACCTTGAAGGATTCCAACTTTAACAAAACGTGCTTTAAATGGCCAATTCTCAATTTATATATCGATTCCATAACACTCCATCATTGCTTTACTTGGAGTCCTCACCTGCAGCTAGGGGTGAATTTGCAGCTCCAGTGGCTTGCCTAGCTTGCCGAGCTGCTGTTGATCAAGAAGATGGAGTGAACGTCACATAGGACCCAGTGAGCAGAGTACAGGCAGCTGTATCTGAACTGCCTGTGGCGCTTTGAAACAGCACAATCTCATCTCTGCCCTGGCCCCCAATTGAAGGAGCACATCCCCCAGCCATGTCAGCTCCCTATTTTGGTTTAAATAGTATTTAATTGTCTATTTAAATGCTTTGTACATTTGATCAAGCATAAATGGAATAACAGGTGGCCTGGGTATCCACTTCTGGGACTACGTTGGTTCCTTGACACCGGGCAATCTTAGGTCTCTGAGAGAATACAAATACTATTTGAACCAAGGTCTGATTTATCCTCTCTTTCTCTACCCGTGGGGTTTAGTGTTTGCCATTGCTCTGAATGGAATTTCAGAGTCAGTCAGGGTTTTTATATTCCATGTGGGTTGAAATTGGAGCTTCTAAAAAGCTAGTCAGTGGGGCTTTGTTCATTGATGAAGAGTTGCTTTGACAGAGGTTGACACCCGCAGACACACACAAATCATCATGATTTGGGTGGAATTGAATGCAGGGCTGGACTGTGGGTAGTAACACGTACTTCCATCTGTGGTACTTACACTCCGGTTTTCATCTGGTTTCAAAATTCACATTAACATGTCTGTTCTAAAATGCAGTGCAGTGTAAGATAAGTGAGTATTCTCTATCCATTACGGACACATTCTATTTTACTGTATGTACTGTATACTGAGTGTGCTGTATCTGACAAAGACTGGAAAAATATCAGTGCTTCTCGAGCATGCAGTGGTACATTCTGAATAACTCGTCATTCATAAGTTGTAGTACATACTTATGAATGACTTATGACAGGTGCACCCCTCACTAAATTGTATTTAAGCAAGACCTGACAATTACAAAAGGTCTGACACCCCAATTTCTACAACATGCCCACACAGTTCCATTTTGCCTTTAGGCCATGCTTAACAGTTATACCATTAAAGTATTCTATATAGAAGGAACTGTGCATACCACTGAATCCGTTAAAGATGAGTGTCAGGATCATTGGAATTCCGTAGTTCTGTACCGATATGCGAAACATCGAAGAATATTCAAGTTTGAAGCGGTATGTACAGTGTATTCTCCATGTGGACGCTAGGTGATTTGCAGCAACAGCATTCAACACTCCACAATTCAGAGGGATTTGTAGTGTGTATGCTGTTGATGTTCAGCCTCCCTATCTATGTGCAGTGAGGGAAAAAATTATTTGATCCCCTGCTGATTTTGTACGTTTGCCCACTGACAAAGAAATGATCAGTCTATAATTTTAATGGTAGGTTTATTTGAACAGTGAGAGACAGAATAACAACAAAAAAATCCAGAAAAACGCATGTCAAAAATAATATAATTTGATTTGCATTTTAATGACTGAAATAAGTATTCGACCCCTCTCAATCAGAAAGATTTCTGGCTCCCAGGTGTCTTTTATACAGCTAACAAGCTGAGATTAGGAGCACACTTAAAGGGAGTGCTCCTAATCTCAGCTTGTTACCTGTATAAAAGACACCTGTCCACAGAAGCAATCAATCAATCAGATTCCAAACTCACCACCATGGCCAAGTCCAAAGGATGTCAGGGACAAGATTGTAGACCTACACAAGGCTAGAATGGGCTACAAGACCATTGCCAAGCAGCTTGGTGAGAAGGTGACAACAGTTGGTGCGATTATTCGCAAATGGAAGAAACACAAAAGAACTGTCAATCTCCCTCGGTCAGGGGCTCCATGCAAGATCTCACCTCGTGGAGTTGCAATGATCATGAGAACGGTGAGGAATCAGCCCAGAACTACACGGGAGGATCTTGTCAAAGATCTCAAGGCAGCTGGGACCATAGTCACCAAGAAAACAATTGGTAACACACTACGCCGTGAAGGACTGAAATCCTGCAGCACCCACAAGGTCCCCCTACTCAAGAAAGCACATGTACAGGCCCGGCTGAAGTTTTCCAATGAACATCTGAATGATTTAGAGGAGAACTGGGTGAAAGTGTTGTGGTCAGATGAGACCAAAATCGAGCTCTTTGGCATCAACTCAACTCGCCATGTTTGGAGGAGGAGGAATGCTGCCTATGACCCCAAGAACACCATCCCCACCATCAAACATGGAGGTGGAAACATTATGCTTTGTGGGTGTTTTTCTGCTAAAGGGCCCGGACAACTTCACCGCATCAAAGGGACGAAGGACGGGGCCATGTACCGTCAAATCTTGGGTGAGAACCTCCTTCCCTCAGCCAGGGCATTGAAAATGTGTCGTGGATGGGTATTCCAGCATGACAATGACCCAAAACACACGGCCAAGGCAACAAGGGAGTGGCTCAAGAAGAAGCACATTAAGGTCCTGGAGTGGCCTAGCCAGTCTCTAGACCTTAATCCCATAGAAAATCTATGGAGGGAGCTGAAGGTTCGAGTTGCCAAACGTCAGCCTCGAAATCTTAATGACTTGGAGAAGATCTGCAAAGAGGAGTGGGACAGAATCCCTCCTGAGATGTGGGCAAACCTGGTGGCCAACTACAAGATACATCTGACCTCTGTGATTGCCAACAAGGGTTTTGCCACCAAGTACTAAGTCATCTTTTGCAGAGGGGTCGAATAATTATTTCACTCATTAAAACGCAAATCAATTTATAACATTTTTGACATGCGTTTTTCTAGATTTTTTTGTTGTTATTCTGTCTCTCACTGTTCATATAAACCTACCATTAAAATTATAGACTGATCATTTCTTTGTCAGTGGGCAAACGTACAAAATCAGCAGGGGATCAAATAATTTATCCGTCACTTTAAGTTGACAAGAGTAACTGAATATCCACCAAATTTTCATTTTAAAACTAACTTGCCCTCACGCTGCTAACACGTTGTCCACCAGTTTACAAAAATATATATATTAATTGATATTTTAAAGATATTTTAGGCCGCAAAATTATTCCCTACATTCTTGTGCTACTTTTCTCGCTTGAACAGAAATGTTGAAAACTGTGTTGCGTTTTAGCAGATAGAAAATTACAGGGTTTCTTGCCCCAGTCAGCCATTGTTCTTGGAAGGGCTTGAGTTGGAGATTTCATTCCACTATTACTGTAGAGATGTACTGGGCATTTTCTTATATTACAGTCCGAGCATTCGACATATTTCCCCTTATAGTCAATGCAGGCAGGCTTTGACTATAAAACATACATCACTGCCTTCAGTGCTTACATGGTCTGCCATTAGTGATTAATATAAACACATGTAGAATGAGTAGTCCACACAGTGAGTGCCTTTTCTCAACCAACCCTGTGTTGAGTAAGTCGAAATGAGAGTCTCTTCATGTTGTGAGTACTGTTTAAAAGAATGCAGGTGTGTTGGAACATGGAGGCCTCTGTACTTGTCCCCTGAAGCAGCCGATCAGTCGCAACCTTGTTTATCGCCAATATTCACTCCCCTTTTACACCCATAAACATGTGACAATATCCAAACCTTAATTAAATCTAGACACTGGCTGTTGGTCTATGACCTGTGGCCTACTATAATATTATCTGCTGCCAGTTATGCATTATTTTGTGCCTTGAAATGACACACCAAATGTACATTTTTCTCGAGAACCAAAGTAGAGAAATTTGATTTCCTCTTTCCACTTCTTGAGAAAATGCGACTCCACGGAATAGGGACAGCCTGTAACATGCAGTCTGTGTCACTAGGATGGAGGCAGACAATATTCAACCACATAAAATATGCATCAAAGATGAACTGTAGTCGACCAAAATCTTTTTGTTTTTATTTGTTCTCAGCGTGATAAAATTTTTACATGTCACCCTATCCAAGCTAAGATCAGGATATCACAGGTATCTTATCCAGGTAAAAAAATAATAATGTATGCTATTTCAAGTAACTGTAAATGGGATATTGTGTTAAATGCATAAAAAAATTCTAATGAGATATTGCCGTGCATGTAATTTTGGTCAATCTAATTTCTGACACATCAAGTGAAAATGACGTTTAAAAAAAGAGTAATAGTCAAAATGATACATACTGAACATATACTACAAGTCACTTTTTTGTCTTTTTGGAAGGTAGTGGCAAAAAATGGTCTTTCTTTATTTTCCCCAAATTGCAGATGCTAAGGAGACTGAAATGGAGGTGACAAAGATAGAAGCCAAAGTGATCATAGACTTTGATCCCAGACAGGATTATACTGTCAGGGTCACTGCTGTGAAAGGTGATCAGGAGAGCAAGCCACTCCTAGGAACATTTCAGGGTGAGAAGAGAAAAAGTATTTAACAATTTCTTAAAGGTTATTTAAAAAATAGCTTTAATTGTTAGTTTTCCAGCATACTGACATGTCCTACGATATACTGTGTCAAATATATGCTTTTGGTTTGTTGCAGCCCAAATTTCAAAGCCAGACAAGGACAACATACAGTCTCAGAATGTACGACCCAAGAACTTGAAAGACACCAGTTTCACAGAGGAAAACAATGAGATATCCGAAGGTAAGGTGTGAGTGAACAGTCTCTGAAAATGTGGATGCTGCCAGTGCTCGTAATCTTCGAATTGTGACTGAAAACCTGGATTTCAACTAGGATTTCAGCATTGAGAAGATTCACTTCATGACACACAGGTAAGTTGGAACTCCAGGATTCTGTTTGGTGCTGAGGGTACCCCTGACGTTGGAAAGGACAGTTTTTTCATTGGGAGTGGATGTGCCTTCTCCTTGTGGCAATTAGGAAACATAGCCTGTATCCTGTTTTTGTTTTAGCTTCTCTAAAGAAGAAAGCCCTTGAATGTGGTCGTCATACCCAGTCACAGCTTGGTGCAACAGCTGTTGCTTCACTGTGTTTAATTACAAGTGCAACTTGAAGGGAAATCTTGGAAAATGGTCAACTAAACGTAAGTCTACATTGGACCAGCTCGTAAGACAAAGGCACCCCAATCAGCGTTTTATTTCTCTGAAAATGACTCACTATCATGAGCCTCAGTGGATGTGATTAAATAAAAATCACAGGATATTTTGGAGTATTTTGGAGCAACAATCTCCCTCTGATTGCGGTTTTGTGCAAAACGAAGGTAAGACAGCAGTGTTTCTAATATTAAATGAGCGTGAAATTATAACAAATGAGTGCCCAGGATCTAAAAAATAGAAATGAAAATGTTCAGAAGCAGATATATTGTGAGTTACAAAGTTCAAGGAAGAAAGAGCAGTAGAATGAACATGAGGAAAAGTGAACTAAAACACTGATACCAAGCTGTAATAACTGTGTAACACGATTCAGCCCCACATAAATAGCCTTTACCATGACAGACATGTATGATATTGTTGCAGTGGTGTTATAACACGCCCATCCATTTCAGTAAAAACAGATGAAGAGCCACAAGGGACTTGGTTCTCAAAGTATCGCAAAATACCAGATCATAGCAGTTGTCTCAAAGAAACTCATTTTCTGCCACATTATGCCTGTGCTTTATTTATCCAGGTCGGTCGCATGCACCGTTGGTGGGTTGAAACGGGCTATTAGTGGGAGATTTAGGAGTGTGTTTTTTAGACAAAGATAGTAACAATGTTTATGAAGCTCCTGTGGTGTGTGTCTCATGGCTTGGACCTTTTCTGTGCTTCTGGCACGAAGAGCTATGATTTTGGCCGAGGTGTCAAAATGTCTTTGAGGAGGGAAGGCTTTGCCGTTATGGAGTGTGGTGTAAGGATCCCTGCGGTGCTTGAAATCTGCAATGGATCACCTGCTGTCTCCTAAAAGGCTGGAGTTGCCTATGGGTAAAAGACAGAAGGGGGAAACTTGCTGAAATACAATGATGCTGCTTTGCTTTCTCCCTCTCTCTGTCCCTCTATCGCCATTTCTCTCATTCCCTCAGTCTTTCTCCTCTCAAGCTCTCAGTTCTGCCTCCTCACTGTTTCTTTACACCTCTCTCCACATCTCTCCACCACACCTTTCCTCTCTCCCTATGTCTGTCTGCTCTCTTCGTCTCCCTGTCTCCCCCTCTCTGCTCTCTCTCCCTCTCTTCGCACTCTCTCTTCCTTGCATGTAAACAATTGACACAGGCAGGCAGCTCCTTGCCCACACTTGCAGAATACCATTGCTATGTTATCACGGGGGCCCATCCTTGGATGGCTTCAGCCCTGCAAAGTAAACTCCCAATGTTAGCTCCCTGCCTAGGTTTGCAGCTACGCCAGATGGCATACAGGTGTGCCCAAGGCCTGGCAGATGTCTCGGTCCCACAGAACCTAGCACTTAGCTCCACGCCTACCTTTTCTGAACTGGGTCCAGGAAGGATATTAAACACTGATATGTATACCCTAATTGAAACAGCTGGGGCAGTGCTTGGCAGAGTCGGGAGCTTCCAGAAGTGGCAACGGTGTTGTTGCGGACACACATGTGATTAAGACCAGATGACTCATACATCGGCGTGGCAGTGTTTGTTTTGCTGGGGCCAGGACTTCGGAGTGAGACTTGAGGTTGATTGACACTCTTTTGAGGGCAAAGAATAATTGGCTTGGGTTAGTGAAGGGGGATGCGATGTAGTAGTTTACGTAAGGCATGTTGACTTTCACCCCCTGTTGACTCCAGATAAATAGATGTGATATCACAGCGCCAAAGCATCTCTCTTTTTATTCCTCGCCAGTTTATGTTTAACATTATAGCAGTTGTCAGTTGTAGGTATATGCTATATCCACAAGTAGTTCCTGTTGTTATATATCAACCATATAACCATAACCAGTTCTGGACTATATATCTTTTCCACTAGACGGTCCCAGTTCCCGCTGGTTACACTGCTACCAGCTCAGGCTAGCGCAGATAGCATTAACATATTATCTGGCCTGTCGCATCAGGGTCAAGGTGGATGTTACACGTCCTCGAAGCCCCATAACTAGCAGGTGGTTGGGGAGGCGATGCAGCCAGACAGTAATACGCCGCAATGACACGGCCCATTTGTTTAACTTTAATTACACTGTCATTTGTTCACACTGAGATAATTGGACTGTATCCGGAGAGGCCTGCAAGATAATGAAATCACAGCTCAGTCCTGATATCCCCCACTCATCAGGGGACCTTAATGCGCTCTGTAACATAGCCCCAGGAACCACAGGTGATATTATAAGCATTGGATACTTTCACTGGCCTTTAGTAGCCTACAGGCAGAGCTGCTAGAGGACAGTGAGGCTCTCCCTAAGCTCATAAAAAACTGCCAGGAGACTGTGATAGAAGATTTAATATTAGTGGTATCTTTTCGGGCAATGTTGGCGTAGGATGTTGTTGTTTTGCCCTTCTGTTGGTTAGGATGTGATTGAATGTCTTCGGTAGTGGATAAAAATTGTCCCATTTGCCAGACAGCTCTAATTAAGCACTAACAGGAGCAAACTAGTGTTTTGAGGCATCGCTTCTGTTCCTAATTCTCTGGGCTATCTAAACTACATAGCGTTTTCTTAAGATACAAGAGTATCTTGAGGTAGCACAAAGATGGTAGCTATCTCTGTAACCATGGATGCAGCCACAGCAATGTTTTTTAAGGCTGAACTAGTACAACTGTTGGTATTCTCTGTTCAGTACCAAAAAACAAGGAGTCCCTCAGTGTTAATTCTTATCTCTTTTTAACATATTTAGTAATACTGTATATTACATTTGATATCTAGTCATTATTCTGTCTGTATTGACAAATGACTGGTAGGAACAAAATATGAAATTTAAATGAGGACAAATTAAGCATTAAAACTTTTATTTTGGACACTAGTGTTAGTGCTTTCAAACATTTGTGACAGCAATTAAAATTCTGATGATGGTGTCATAACCGCACATATTATAGTAGTTTCATGGCAGAATTGTTAATCTGGCCTGGCCTGTCAGCTTGGGGTGAAAGGAACCATCTTCATTGTAAATGGCTGTAGCCAAAACATATTGCATAACATTACGCACAAAATCAGCATAAATAAACAACTCGATGCAATGTCATCCCCCGTGCCACAATTACAATGAACCAACGTCGTCCTTCATCACCGACGGAGGTACCCACTGTTGATACAGTCAAATTGAATGTGAGCCAAAAAGGGCTGTGGCGCTGACTGATAGGTAGTCTGGGATACCATTAATGCAAGTGCAGGCTTTACTGAAGAAAGCCCCATTAATGGGACGTTATATTCAAACAGTCATTTGAATTCCCGGGTGGAAATCGAAGTGGTAGGGATGTGACAGGTGATGGCTTCTCAGGCAGCTAGGCGGGCACCAGTTAACCACCCCGGAGGTGACAGGAGATCCCATATGTATGATCAGGGGCTTCTGGAAGCGACCAGGATCATTCATGAGGTGGACAGATTTTGCCTCAAAGGCTTGGAGCTGACAGTTTTCTTGTCAGTCGAAGAGGGTGTTTGTTGTTGTTGGGAACTGTTGGCTTGGCTCTCTCTCACCCTAGGCATTACCTCAGCAGCTTTAACCCTGACCCCGCCTTGTACTTGACTGTTGACCCCCGGCTGTGACCCCTGAGGTGCTCCGCTAATTACTCTGTTGTGAACGAATCCCTCCATCATGGTCACTCCCTGTTCTTCAGTGTCTTCCTCATCTTTCATCTCTGTCTGACCGTCTACCACTTGATGTTGGTCTTAGATCTGGGTGAAAGACAGGGTGTGAACGCTTAGATCACTCACATACTTATCTCGCTTTTTCCCACACACACACACACACACACACACACACACACACGTAACGTATCTCTATATTTGTGAGCATACAAAAAGTTATTCCCTTTCGAAAGCCCATTTTTCATAGCTCTAAACCCTAACTCCAAAACTAACCACTAACTCTAACCCCAAAATAGCCTTTTGTCTTCCCGAGACCCATTTTCCTTGTTTTGCTATCCAACCAGATTAGTGAAATGTGAACACACAAACAAACAAACACACACACACACCTGCCAGGATGATGTGGCAGTCAGTGTCCCTGTCACATCACCCTGTATGCTGTTAATTGTTTCCTGCGACAGCAGTGCATTTGAATATTAGCTGGATGCGTCCGACTTACAGTAATTTCCCCCGGGTTCCCACGGCAACGTCAGAATGTTGTCACATTGTCTGCTCATTGTTTGTTCTCTACCGGATGGTGCTGACAGATAAACGCCGTAACATCCTCGCTCGGTCGACAGCGCAGCCCTTTTTCCATATGCCGAGCCGACTCACAATCACAAACCCAATACCCAGAGGTGAGGCTTTACCTGCTCCACTCTGCCCCAGTCACTGTTGCCACATCACTCACCGACAGTATGGCCTCTCGGCTTGAACATCTCCACAAATAGACTGACGGTATGAAGAAGTATGGTAATGGGAAGGAAATATGAAGACTGAAGTAAATATATTCTGCACATATTTTTTTTTAATATTGGACAAAGGGTTATAAACAAGGGGATGTTTCTGTCACAACATCATCCATCCGGCATCAAACTCAACTATGAACCATTTTTTGGTTGAGTTTCTTTCATCAGCTATTAACACATTTTTCTGAATGTGCGCTACATTTTCTTAAAGCAATAAAAACACTTCTCAAAGCTCAAAATATTTATGAAAACCCAGGCCTTTTGCACAAAATCAAACATTGTACTCAAGATCAAAATATCTGTCATATAAAATACATTTCAGATTCTACACAAAAGCAATTACAATGACACTAATGAATACACACTGATGAAAAGAATTTAAAACACATGAATTATTACTTAATTAATAAATAACCATAAGGTGTCCCAGAATATCCCGTTTGAATTTTGCACTTTTCATGATATTATTGACTGTAAATGATGTCTGAAGAGTATACTAAAGTGTACATTTTGTTACAAATACCCTAATTTTTAAGTTTTGCCCTGTAATTTGAAAACACTTGAAATGCATCCCAAGAAGAAAAAGTTTTTTTTACACACATATAGTTTTATAATCATAAAATGCTAATTAAGCCTCCTGACTCTGTCGTGGGCCAGAGATTTTCACCTACATCTCAAGCTGTACTTTCTGATCATTTCTACATGTTGAAAAATGCTACTGTCTTGAAATCTTCTTAACTGAATTTCTCTGCACATATTAGGCTGTTTTCGACAATCACGTTAATAATCAAAGTCTGCTCCTTGGGCCTCAGAAATCACCCATGGTCTACCACAATCAACTGGTGTCTCTCAATTTTTACCAAAAGAAAAATTGTATGGCTACCATATACTACATTTTGATAGATTTTATAGAATATGAATATAAGTCTCCATGTTCATGTAATTTTATTGAACTGTCCTGTTTGTGCTAATGCATACAGATTCAGAGTACAGAAAACAGGTTGGTCAGCACAGTAGTCAGATAACTTGACAGTAAGGTACTTTTTTTTCCTTGAAATTTTAATTTTAATTTCAAGGAATACAACAGTGAAGCAGCTCAGATGTATTTGTGCTCTCAGCCCAGCTCACCTCATGGTCATACCACATACAAGAACATGGTCAAGTACAGTTCCACAAATCTTATTAGAAATCATTGTTATTCTTCCTGTCCCTCATCAACCTCCTCTCATTCTACCTCTCTCTCTCTCTCTCTCTCTCTCTCTGGTGTTTACATCCATTGTTCCAAAACACCGGTGAGCTTACCTGTGACCCTTTTTATTCATGCCAACATCCTGATTGCTTGTTGACTAATTATGGTTGTTAGTGTTTACACCACAAAAACTGTGTTGAGAGTTTTAGAACTGCGATGGTTTGAGTTGGGTATATTGATTGGCAGTGTTTTCTACATGACAACATGGTGACAATTGTGCTTTACAAAGACAGTTGTGCTGAAAGGTTGATGAAACAGAAATCTGTGTGAAAACAGATGATTAGAGCAAAATATATGCGTATATTTGTGTGTGTATATTGTTCATAGAACCAGTTTTAAAGTGGCAGTAGATAAGATTTTTACTGTACTAGCATAAAAACAAGCAAAAATGACATCTGCAGTTAGTGTTTTAAGTTTATGTTTCAAATTATATTTTCATACATAATTAATCAGAGTGACTGACATATTCACCATTTAAATGTTCTACACAGTGCCCCTTTAATGCGTTAGCAATTGTGGAAAACTGTAATTGCCCATTGAAAAACATTAGCCTTTCCCTAATTTAAGAGCCTGACATATCACTATTTTCTACACCTTACATATTGTAACCTACTCCACAGGCCAAACTAGCAGCGAATTTAGAGATAACTAGCATGGCTATTCTGAGGGTGGTGTAAGATGCCTTCAGGAGGGAAGCATGGATATATGTCATTATAAATTGGATCTTTTGGGTCCAGGATGCTAATTTGGCTGTGGTATATTGGCCATAAACCACACTCCTGACATTGGGCCTTTTTGCTTAATTATACTATCTTGTGCATGATTTGATTATTCTCCTGTATGGTGGAGGTCCTAAGAGACAGCTGTTCTGTATAATGTCAACAAAATTATATGATTAGTGTTTGATCTGCCACTGAGGCAGGGAGCTGATCACATATGTAGTGGGAGCTAGTTTGTTTGGAATATTTGCTTACATTTATATTATATGATATAAAAAAAGTTAAATAGTGTGGGTTTGTTCCCAGTATGGGACCAGTTTGAAAAGTCAGTGGATAAAGCTAAACTGTTAGCAGCAGCACGCTAACATCGGTTTCCGCTACAACAAAATTGGGAGATGGCTGCGGTTCCCCAGGAGAGGTTTGAGAACCACTGGTGTAGATGAATAAGCAGAGCTTCGAGAACGTCTGACTAATGGACATAAACATGCGGAATTTGCAGCTGGCTACAGCACATACCCACTGAAACTATTCAGCCTCTTCACGTCTCAGGATAAGAGTTTTCGGCCTTTAGCTTGAGGTGTAGGGGACCTCTCTTTGTAAATGACACATGTTAATAAATCTTGGCATGGTCGAGAGAGTGGAGCATGGATCAGTTTTGACGTGGAGGAATGGGAACTCTTGGCCTGCCTGCCTCACCCTAGGCGTTACCCCAGTGACCTTAACCGTGACCCCGCCCTGACCTTGACTGTTGACCCTGACTGTGACCCCTGAGGTCCTCCACTAATTACACTGTCCTGAAAGAATCTCTCCTCCTATTTATTCCTTCTCTTGTCAATATCCTCCTGTACTTTTTTTTGGCTGATGTCTACCACTCCCTCCTCCCTTTCATTCTTCCCGTTCCTGTACACTGTACACTCCCTTTCACCACCATCTATCCAACTGACTTTGCTGCCCTGCTATTAAAGACACTCAGACATT
Organism: Esox masquinongy; assembly: GCA_016801175.1. Classification (NCBI taxonomy): domain Eukaryota; kingdom Metazoa; phylum Chordata; class Actinopteri; order Esociformes; family Esocidae; genus Esox; species Esox masquinongy. Next base: position 17,099 of record JACXGI010005157.1, on the reverse strand, counting down.
GCTCTTTCATCCCCACCAAAATGGTGCCCTGCCCATGTATTGAATGTTCACAAAACCTAATTTCACCCACTTTAACTCAGTATCCCCAACCCTTTTTGGGGGGGAATGCTTTCATGAAGGTGACACAGATTAAGCACTTTTAAATGGTTGTTTTCACTTCCTTTACTAAGGTCTATTCTGCGGCAACATTAATGGGTTTGCTGGTACAGTCTGGAAACTGAAATTCCAGGACTGTACAGACTTGTAGGCGGTGATAGATTTCTCAGTTTCTGTCAATGGTAAAATGATATTAGTCTTTAAAAAAATACTGTCCCACTTTAGATATGGTAACATGTTGCAGCCTGATGAGCAATTTTCTCTCCGAAGGTCACTGAATTAAATATAAAGTATACCCTGTGTGTATTGCATGGACTTGACAGCTGAAACCACACCTTTTTGTTGTGACAGTGTTTCAGTGATGATCTCAATATTGCCTTTACTGTATTTCCTCTCTCCCCAGAGACAATGAGCCAAACCTCCAGAGGATGTCTGTTTTCTCAACAGTAGGACTTTTAACTAAGCTGGAATGTGTGTGCAGCTGTGTGCAAGGAATGCACAATGGGAAATGGGGCAATACCACCAACTGTACAGCTCACTGAATATTCAATCATCAATGGGAAATGGGGCAATACCACCAACTGTACAGCTCACTGAATATTCAATCATCAAAGGGAAACGGGGCAATACCACCAACTGTACAGCTCACTGAATATTCAATCACTATAATCCACCATAAAGCGTGATGGAATGCTGGGTCACATTTACAGTATTTTGCTGTGAATCAATAAACTGCTTCCCCATTGTATTTGATTGTTTTTGCTTGTCAGCCGATTCCTGGATTCTCACAAAAAGAGTTGGTGTTGGAAGAATGCTCTGTACTGTGTAATGTACAATACATTTGTTGTTGTTGTCAGGAACGGTGTGATTTGTATCAAACTCAGTATAGAAAAAAATGGGAGAGGTCTTTGGAACTGAAAAGTAGAGAGTTGTTTACTTTTCAGTTCCAATCTCACCACCACAATCTCATGAATGAATCATAACTGCTTTTCCACATGGCATCTGAGTGTGTTGGGTCTGGATGATATCCGGAAAATTTCTGTCATGTCTGTTTATGGTCTAATGACAGGCTTCTCTATTGCTGCTATAATGGATTGGCACAGAAAATTTGCCAATGAAATTAGCCAATAAAGGGAACTATTACGTGAAAATCTATGTAGCATAGGATGTATAAATAAAAAGTCAACCTCCAAATAAAGACGTTAAGATGGGCACATTTCTAAGCACTAGTATTATTTAGCATGAATTATACTATAAATTGTCCCTATGGGAATTTTGGGTGAACATGTAATAGATTGAGATAAATATAAACAAATGCTTTGGACCTAAGCTGCACTTCTAAGATTTTTATTATTTTTTTATTATTGTTTTATGTATGATCCGGTTTACCTGGATTTAATAAGTCACTTTCTTTGTTTTAATGCATTCTTTGTCATTAATATGTTGGTATGAAGATATTTTGTCTTTTTCCCTCCATTAGAACAGTTCATTTGTAAGACGCCAGCCATAGCAGATATCGTGATCCTGGTGGATGGATCATGGAGTATCGGTCGGATAAACTTCCGCCTTGTCCGCATGTTCCTTGAAAACCTGGTTAGCGCCTTCCCAGTAGACTTTGAAAAAACACGGATAGGTGAGGAAACAATCTGGCAGCTGTTGGTTTCTATATTATCATCATCACAAATGTTGTTTCACCAACATCGATTGTTTAGTCATTTAGCAGTCACTCTTGTCCAGAGAGGCTTACTGTAAGTGCATTGCTTTTAAGATAACTAAGTGGGACAACCACACAACCCAGTAATAGTAAATACATTTAACTCAATTAAGAACAATTAAAGAACAGTACTACAAAGTGTTTTTAGTTACAAGCAGAGAATGTGGTGTCGCCTAAGTATTCTTTGTTAGGTGACAATATCTAATTACTTAGCCATGCTGCGATTGCCATAATCCTGCCTAAGACTGTTGATTTCGTGTTGTCGTGCTGCTGTGTTTCATCAGGACAATATACATTGTAAGCCGCACAATAACAGCATTTGGATGTGTTGTTGAGAGAAGCATATGCAGTGTTGATATCCCATGCATAGGTCTAGCCCAGTACAGTGGTGACCCCAGGATTGAGTGGCACCTGAACACATACACCACCAAAGAAGCGGTAATTGACGCTGTGAAGAACCTGCCCTACAAAGGAGGGAACACTCTGACAGGTACTGGGACAGGCTCCTTTCTTCCTCTGTACCCTGTCACGTTATTCTGCAACGGTACTCTACCACATTGTCACCATTAGATGTCCAGATAGCCGGTTGATTAAAGAGCTAATACCGAATGTGAAAATCAAGATGCCCCTGTGTATGCGGGAGTTAGGTTCAAGGTTCAATAGGTTCAAAAGGTTTATTTGTCATTTGCAATAACAAGTTACGGCAATGAAATGCTTGGTTTTCCTACTCCCGACAGTGCAGTTAAAAGTTAAAAAGTAACAGTAATTATAATTAAAAAAAATAAGATAACACAATCAATCAGTAATAACACTATACAAAAACACACATCAATAATAATAACTATACAACTATAAAACCTTAGTGCAATGTAAAAGTGACAGGTGTGCATTATATAAGTGGCAGATGTTAGTATGGTGATTTATTTCCTCTATAGGTCTTGCTTTGACGTACATCCTGGAGAACAGTTACAAACCTGAGTCCGGATCCAGAGCCGGTGTTCCCAAAATTGGAATACTGATCACAGACGGGAAGTCTCAAGATGATGTCCAACCCCCAGCTCAGAGTCTAAAAGACGCTGGAATAGAACTGTTTGCCATTGGTATGAGACACAGCCTCATTTTAGATCACTAAATGCACATGCTGAAAAACTACCTATTTGACACCTGCATAGCAAAGTGAAATGTAATCCAGAGATTGTACTCATCTCTCTCTTTGAACCTCTTTTCTCCCTTCCATCTCTCCTCACCTCTTTCTGTAAAGGTGTGAAGAACGCAGATGAAAAAGAGCTAAAGGCAATTGGCTCAGCTCCGGAGGAGACACATGTCTACAACGTGGCTGACTTCAGTGTCATGAGCTCCATTGTGGAGAGCCTGACTAGGACAGTCTGCGAACGGGTCGAACAGCTCGACAGGGCAATCAAAGGTGAGCCAGGTTCAAGTAGAAAATGACATATTTAGTATTTTTACAAATCTTTACATAGACATTGTGTGAAATGTCAAATGAGACATCCTGCTGTCATTTTAGACAAAGCTACCTGGAGTTTATCTACGAACTTTCCAGTGAACATCTAATTTAAAAAGTTTATATTCCTTCAAAGCTCAATCAAATAATGTCATTTTTAGGGCTCAAGCATGAATTAAAAACCAGAAACGGTTTAAAAATCCAACTTCAAACAGGCCAGAAAAAAAATGCTTGCTATTTCTTCATTTATCTAAAACCCTGCATCGTCTCAGGTGAAAAAGGTCCAGTGGTCACCATGGCTGCTCCCAGAGACCTGGTGACCTCAGAAGTGACGGCTAGAAGCTTCCGGGTGTCTTGGACCCACTCTCCAGGGACAGTGGAAAAGTACCGGGTGGTGTACTACCCTGCCAGTGGGGGCCAGCCCGAGGAAAAAGTAGTGCCGGGCACAGTGGACACGGTGGTGCTCAACTACCTCCTTTCTCTGACCGAGTACCAGGTGGCTGTTTTCGCCATCTATGCCAGCTCAGCTAGCGAGGCCCTCCGAGGCAGTGCCACCACATGTAAGTCCAGTTGCATCTCATTTAAATTTAGTAAGGGCAAGAAGTTGATGAATGGCAATGAAACCCCCCCCCCCAACCCCCCTGGATATCTGTGAATACTAAGTACACTATTGACCTTGTCGCAAAGTTAATGAGGATGGCAAGTAACCTACCGCTGTCAGACCGAAATACAGAGGGAGACAAAGTATAATTGTCTCCCTCTGTATATACATCCAGAAATGCACTAAATTCTCTCACTTTGGGCACCATGTTTTGAGCCTTATATTTTAAATGTATTTCATTTGTGGGTGGAAATTTAGATTTGTTTTGTGAAACAATACAATTGATATCCAGATATGATGTAAATGCTGCCACCAGGTTTTTGGCCATGTTTGACCTCTCTTAGATTGTGGGGTAGCATCTGTTTCCCCTCAAAATCAGATATTATCAGTATCTCCTGAAAAAAGACATGGTTACTGTACTAAAGTCTAGTTACTAGTTCACAATGTTTTCAGCTAATGTTCACAATGTTTTCAGCTAATGTTAGATAGAACAGCAGCTAATCGGCTAACTTGCTTTTAATTGCAACTTTGTCAAAACTGAATTCCACCAGAGAAAAGTCTGGGTGCTTTTTTTTTTTACCCTTCAGCATGTTTTGACCCAGTTTCTAACCAGATGTCACAGCCACAAAGTCAGACTCCACAGTCACAAAGTTTGACGGCAGTAGCGAGAACTTATGCTTCAACTAACTCAACTGACAGCAAATCAAGCCTTAAGGAAGGTTGTTCGAGTGTGCAGGAATTGAGCAAAATCCACTTTTTGCCAAGAATGCCAGCACAAATCACCTCAGGGCTAAACCTGTTTTTGTTCCAAATAAAAACAACACAAGCAGCGAGCCAGTTTGTGTCCATCCGCTGGTCTTAGTTCTATTAAGATCTACTCTATATATTTTGTTGGGACAAACAGGTTTTCAGGAGTGGAGATGACATTCCTTTGTGAATTGTGAACTACGCCTATTAACCTATTAGTTTACACTTTACTTTTGCTTCTTCTGCTAGTAAAACAGGTTTCAAATTGATTAGCAAATCTATATAACATTTGGCTAATCAAGGAAAACTAGGACATGGTAACAAGCCTGTAATCTCTTCAGTTGAGGAAAGAAAAGATGTTGACAGCCAGGTTCAAGTGAGGTTTAAGTGGCGACAAATCTAAAAAGGATACATTTAAAAAATGGAAGAATTCAGACACAAATAGGAAAACACTGCCAGGAATTAAGACAATTCCCTATCAGCTTCGCAGCTTGATAATCACTCCCACCAATCAGCTTCTCAGCTCTGTAATCACTCCCACCAATCAGCTTCGCAGCTAGGTAATCACGATCACCAATCAGCTTCTCAGCTAGGTAGACACACCCACCAATCAACTTCTCAGCTAGGTAATCACTCCCACCTGTGAGCAATCACTCCCTACCAGCACTCCAAGCTCATGGCCTGGTGCTACTGCTGGGAGGTGAAGAGGGGAAATTGACTGCTAACTGTGTCCTAACCTCCCCCCAACCTCTAACCCCTGCCTCTACTAATCAGGTGCACATCAGGACCTTGATTAGAGTAGCATCAGGTGTGTTAGATAAGTAGGTTTGGAGCAAAAACCTGCATATTCAGTAGCTCTCCATGAGAAGACATTTCACTTGATCCATTTGTTTGCTTCTAATATAGTCTATGAACTAAGCAGACCAGTCCTAGCCTCTAATGCATTGGTTTCTATCCAAGATACCCTGATCTGAATGCTGCACGAACTGTGTGTGACCTCTGTATGACCCATGTAAACACAGTTATTAGGAAGGGCAAAGTATACTGATCGCTGCATTTTCACTGGACCCTAATGGGTAAACCTAATTTAGCTGACATGGAATGGTAATTCTGAATGTTGATGCCTGTGAATCTATTTCTGCATTGTGGTCCCTCTATGACCTGTGGTGACCCCCTCTATGACCTGTGTGGTGACCCTTGTGTGTTGTAGTGGCGCTGCCCATGGTGAACAACCTGGAGCTGTTTGACATCACCCACAACACCATGAGGGCCCGCTGGAGGGTCGCAGAGGGGGCTTCTGGGTACATGATCCTCTATGCCCCACTGACCGAGGGAGACATTGCTGACGAGAAGGAGGTGAGACAAATTTAGAATTATTTATAATAATAATTTACATATTTAGAATTCACTGTAACTAGTTGAGAGGTGGGAGGGGAGATTTAGGCCAAAGTCCCCGATTCAACAAATTCCAGCCATCCTGTTAGGGCTCATTAAAAAAATAACACTTCCTTCAGGCACTGTGATCAATTCAGGATCACAATTCCACTTGCTCAGTCTGTTAGGACACAACACAAGACCTTCTGGAGATTTTCTTTTTGTTTTTCATGAAAAAATTTCATGGGAAATTGTTGACTTGAATGGTGCAGCCTCTAGCAAGAATACTCTGAAACAAATGGAATCCTGGGGCACAAATACTTTAAGCCAAAAGAAGGCACTTTTTTCTCATACTCCTGTAGCATGTCTGACGGGCTGCTGGGCACTTTGTCTGGCTGTCTGTCTGCCTTGCCCTTGTCTGTTTGATGGCTGCTGTTCCGTCTCTATCGCCCATCTGTATTTATCTTGCTCCTTTGTGAACCTCCCCGCGCGCCTGTCTGTCACATCGCCTGAGGTCTCTGATGACTGTTCGTGCAGGTGAAAGTGGCAGAAACGGTGAACGAAGTGGAGCTGCCTGACCTGACTCCGGACACGGAGTACACAGTGACCGTGTATGCCATGTACGGAGAGGAGGCCAGTGACCCCATGACCAGTCAGGAGACCACACGTGAGTAGCGTCCGTGTTCACGCACACACGTGGACGGTTTGCACATCCAGCAGATGTCAGCGACGCTGAGCAACCAGTAAGAAAACAGTAGTTGAAGCTCTCAATAATTTTGCATCCGGATCAAAACACGGGATAAATCATTTCTGGCTGAGATATTCATTCTGGTCTAGTGATTTCCAAACTTCTGTGTGGGTCTTGAAGGAGTGTTGTCAAGCCCTGGTATGATTTAGAACAGTGGCTCTGAACTGGTTCTGCTGCTCTGCAGGATGCAAATTTAACCAGGTTGTTTCAGTCAAAACCAAAAACTCAAACAAATCTATATTTGACACCACAAAATCTACTAGTGTTGCTAATACATGTAGCTGTAATGTATTGAAAATACAGTGATTGAAAAACATTAATAAATGCTGTAAAAGTTTATGTTCATTGTAATCACTACACACTTTCTACCTTGTTTCAATCCAGACTGGAACATTTCTACTTAGACTCCCATCCAGAACCACTCACCAGTTGAGAAATGTTGCTTTAAAGCAAGGCTGCCAAAACAATGATGTGCCAAATTTTAATTTCTCAGCTATTTAGGGCATCAGTTTAGTGATGAAGTTGACAAACTGTCTATGCCCACTGGCTAATTTGTGTTTATATTTTCTCTTCAACATTTACAAGGGAGGTGTCGTGACATGTACTGTAGCTATACAGAGGGTTGAAAGCGGTTCAGAAAGTAGTTAAAACAGAAGAGGGAAGAGCTTTAAATTGATAGTTTAATCCATAATAAATGTTGTGAAAGTGGTGTGGATCCAGCCTACAGCAAGTTGTTTTTTCTCTACATTCTCTCCCTTTGTGCTAGAATAGAGTGCCTTCGACCGTGTTAGACGGAAAGGCCCACATCTAAAACAACCTGTAAAAATCTACAAACATCAGACAAAACCTACTAGCCAATACATCTCCTTGTTAAATCTTAATTCTGACGGAAAATGTGCTTTGTCCGTAAAAAGCCATTCTTCTGCCCTTTAGTTTCTGGGAGAGGGAGTCACGTCGTGTTCCGGCGGAGGCATGGGGGGGTTCCTCTCGTTTCTTAGGGCTGTATTAGAGTTGACACATGACACCCTCTTCTCGCAGTACCCCTGACCCCTGCACGAAACCTGCGCTTCTCCGACGTCGACCACAGCTCGGCCAGACTCAACTGGGAGGCGGGATCCAGGAAGGCTAACGGCTACCGCATCATGTACGTCAAGACCAACGGAGTGCAGACCAACGAGGTGAGCGCTCACGGCCGCGGTCTTAATGTAGCGGAATTTCCCCTCAGACAGCTTTCCGAAGACAGTTCGGTGTCTCTGCACGAATAGCATCTTGCTAACATAGAAATGTAGTCTGATATATCATCTGACTTGGATGTGTGGAAAGGTAGACATCACCGGGTGATAGCACGGGGTATTCCCTGGTGTTGACGTTGACCTCTCTCTTCCATGGCTGTAGATGGATGTTGGCCGTGTTACCACCTTGTTGCTTAGGAATCTGACCTCACTGACGGAGTACACAGTGGCCATCTTTGCTAAATATGATGAGGGCCAGGCTGAGCCCCTGACTGACAGCTTCACCACTAGTAAGACTCTCTAACCGTATAAGCAGTGCTTAGAGGCTTTTGTTGTTTTAAAACAGTTTTTATATTATGAAAAAAAGGCTATACATTAAGTTATGTCAAGCGGCATGCAAATAAAATTACAAAAACAGACATTGCCATTCACTTGAATGTTCCATGATTATGGTATGAATTAGATTTTTCTGGGAAATGTTATCAAAATATCTAGGAGCTTTTGAAGATGAAATGACAATGGCAGTCATGAACAGTCCCTATAGTATGTAAAAAGGTGTGCCGATTGTGAAAGTATGGGACCGCAAAGTGAGGGGTGATGTTGAACTCTCCTATTATTTTGAGTCTTTTTCTATCCTTTTGCCTAATTCAGAGGAAGTCCCAGAACCTCTGAACCTGAGAAGCAGTGAAGTTTCCACAGAGAGCTTCAGGGTCAGCTGGCAGCACTCAGCCCAAGACGTGGTCCTCTACAAACTCACCTGGACCCCAACTAGTGGAGGAGAAACTAAAGAGGTCTGTGTCTGGATGCCTGGCCATCTTGTCTGGCTGGTTGTCTGTCTGGTTAGTTGAAAAGGTGGATAGGTGTCTGTCTCTGCAGTTACTGTAACCTCTAAAAAGATTGGCACCCTCGATAAAGGTGGTCAAAAAATACTGAATGAGCTAAACACAGGTAATGAGCTACAATATAGTGTAATTTTCCAACGTTTAGAATATACTTCACTTTACGATTCAACAGAATCAACCAAAATTACATATCCTTTAGTCTTTGCTTATGGACTGCCCTCTTTGATTAAAAAACACAGGTTTGCAGTGGTACTATGTCCGGAGACTGCGTTGGCCATTCTAAAATGTTATTTCTGTTGATTTTGATGAGTGGTTTGTGTCATTTTTTCCTCAAAGATCCACTTGTGGCCTTGTTTTAGCCACCAGGCAGAGGCAAGCAGGTTTTTTGGCTAAAATGTCCTGGTAATTGGTAGAGTTCATACCTTAACAAGAGTTCATACTTAACATCGTTTACCTTAACAAGGGCCATAGGACTAGTTCAAGTAAAACAACCTCATAACATCAAAGATCTTCCCCCATCATTTACAGTAGGTATGAGTTTATTTTCTGTGTACCCTTCCTTCATTTAACACCGAAATCATCACTTGTGCGATTGGCCAAAGAGCTTTAATGTAATTTCATCAAACTGTAAAACCTGGTTCCAATCCAAGTACTGTTTAGCAAACTCCAATCACACATAATTCATGGTTGCTCTCAGTTAAGGCTTTTTTTTTCCTGGAAACAAATATTCAAATATGCTTTTATATAATTTTATGTAATTGCTTTTCTGAGCAATTATATTAGCATAAAATAACTTAAAATTAGACTACAAATGTGACTAATTTCTTGTATTGTTCATTTTATAAAACCTTTCGTTGTCATGGTTATCCACGGTGGGATGTGTGACTGTGTCAAACGTCAGCTGATTAATCTCTGACAAACGTGATTTATCTGTGCTAGCAGATCTTCTTGAGTTCTCTCAAGTTGCATATGATGTATTGAAGGTGTACTGCTCACCTCCCACACTGCTTGGCAGACTTTCTGCCATATTCCTAAGATCATAATGATCGACATCTTGCAAAAATCCACTGAATTTTTAGTCAAAGCCAAACATGTCTTTAAGATTATGTTGGAATTGAAGCGGTAGGTGCCAATATGGATTTTGTGTTTGGATGTGTTGTTTTGAAGCCTTTTTAGTGGCTATAGTGTTCTGGTCCATAAGTCTGTTTAGTAGCAGCAGAAATATCTGTAATGACATTAAATATGAAAAACCTTAATAACATTGACTCTACTCATCTCTCTTTTTCTCTATGGTGAAGATGTTACTGAATGGCAATATGAACAGCCATCTCCTGACTGGACTGAGGTCAGTCACTGAGTATGAGGTCTCTCTGTCCGCTGTCTACAGAAATGAGGAGGAAAGCGAAGCAGTGATACTCACAGAGTCAACAGGTAATTCAGGGAAGCACTTACTGTACACTCATGATTCGTTGAACATTAGAGATTGTACGCTGTGCTGAGTTGGAATGGAACAACCAACTAACACATCAAATTGCCCTAAAGTGCCTGTGAACTCAAAATACAATCTTAATATTCACATGAAATGTTAGTTAAGCATCTTAATCACCCAAAAAAATATTGGCACAATAACGGCCAATAATTCTAGGATAATGCAGATATTTTTTTTTAACTTATTGCCTCTTCAGCCAATGCCACAGGCATGCACTTTATCCTGAATAATACAAAACACTGTTCTATGCTACACATAAACAATCCCAACAGACGTTACCCACAGCAGTCAGGTGAATGTTAAGTAGCCTTTTCCCCAGATCAGAGCTGTACAACCAACTTATTTTCATCCAGCATATGTTGTGTGTGATTGTACAAAACATTTTGACATCAATCTACACACAGCAAAAACACGTTTGTAGTTATTTTCTAAATCTGAAAAGGTGCCTGTAAATTTGGATTTGTTTATTCTCGTTGGCACTAATATTGAAAGTGTTACTGCATACAAATACCTGGGTATATGGATAGATGAAAATCTTTCCTTTACGAAACATGTAGATGAACCTGTTAGGAAATTGGGGATGACAATTGGCTTTCTATATAGAAATAGGTAATGTCTTACATTATCTAGCAGAAAGCAAATTGCTCAATTTCATGCCAGTTATTGATTATGGTGATAATATCTATATGAATGCTTCCACCTCAGTTTCAAAAACTCCTAATACAGTTAATCACAGTGCATTACCCTTTTTTACAGGTGATTGTTTCAGCACACATCATTGTTCGATGTATCAGAATTTAGGCTGGCCTTCTTTGAAGTCATGTTGATCCATGCATTTTATTATTTTTGTTTTTAAATAACTCCAGCATAAATTACCACCGTACCTTATTTTCTGACATAGAGATGTACAAACTATCAAACATGGTCTCAGGGATGGTTTATTCTAGAGATACCCGCAATCTCCACGGAGTTAGGTAGACAAGCTTTTAATTTTTCTGCACCCTCACATTTGTAATAAATACCAAGATAATTTTAAATTGAATGAATTGGTGCCTGTAGCGCAATTCAGATGGATGACAGAGAATATTTTCATGAAGAATGTGTTTGTATCTTATGAACTGTGTGTTCATGTTTTTATTTTTCGGGGGTGCATCAACAATGAAGAGGTGACTCCGGGATGCTGGCCTTCTAGGCAGAGGTCTTCCTCCATCCAGTGTCTGTGTTCTTTTGCCCATCTTTATCTTTACTTTTCACTGGCCAGTCTGAGATATGTCTTTTTCTTTGCAACTCAGCCTAGAAGACCAGCATCCCGGAGACACCTCTTCACTGTTGATGTTGAGACTTTGTGGGTACTATTTAATGAAGCTGCCAGTTGAGGACCTGTGAGGGGTCTGTTTCTCAAACTAGACACTCGACTGTACTGATTCCTTCTCAGTTGTGCACCAGGGCCTCCCACTCCTCTTTCTATTATGGTTAGAGCCAGATGGTGCTGTTCTGTGAAGTGAGTAGTACACATTGTTATACGAGATCTTCTGGTTCTTGGCAAATTCTCGCATTTAATAGCCTTAATTTCTCAGAACAAGAATAGACTGACAACTTTCAGAAGATAGTTCTTTGTTTCTGGCCATTTTGAGCCTGTAATTTAACCCACATATGCTGATGCTGAAGATACTGAACTAGTCTGAAGAAGGACAGTTTTATTGCTTCTCTAATCAACACAACCGTTTTTGGCGGTGCTAACATAATTGCAAAAGGGTTTTCTAATGATCAATTAGGCTTTTAAAATGATAAACTTGGATCAGCATACACAACGTCCCACTGGAAAACAGGAGTGATGGTTACTGATAATGGGCCTCTGTATGCCTTATGTAGATATTCCACTGAAAATCAGCCGTTTCCAGGTACAATAGTCATTTATAACATAAATGTCTTTATAACAATGTCTACACTGTATTTCTGATCAATTTGTTATTTTAATGGACAAAAACATGCTTTTCTTTTGAGAACAAGGACATTTCTAAGTGACCCCAAACCTCTGAACGGTAGTGTAGTTAGACTGAGAATTTCTTCAGCTCAAACAACTAGGGGCACTCTGGCTAATTAAATGGCTACCTGGTGGAAATGAGTAAAACTGTAGGAAGATAAATGTTCCCTGCACACCTGGCTCTTTTCTGTTTTTGGACTCCTGGGTTTTTTGGCAGCTGAATGAAAGATACATTGCCATAGGCTCTATGCCAAACGTGACCACGCCATTAAGATAGATGTCAACTGATTTTGCGGTATTATGGGAGATAACTTGCCTGGGGAAGAGAATTCAGTGAGCACTTTAAATAGTATTACTTAGAGGAATTTGTTGAGTTTTAACAATAGGTATGTGTTTTGATCCAGAAAATCCCTGAAATCTTAAAGGGTGCAAATGCTTGAAGCAACATGTGTCAAAATGTTTATAATAACACTTTGTGTTGATTGATTATTGTTGTCAAAGTACTGAGAGCTTTTTTAAGAGGATTGTAAAATTAGGTTTACCACCACTTCATTGACAACAGCCTGGCCTAGAAGGAGTATGTTCCTCTCAATGTTTTTTTTTTGATTGAGAGACTTTTTTGCCACTTTGCTACTGCTTGCTCCTAGGGGGCTTTGAGCACTATGTAACTTTTAATGTGTTAAAATCTTGCAACATCAACATATACCTTTGTTCTCCATGTTTGTCACTGTACTTTATTCTTTGATACTGGTCTTGAGAAAATCAGTAGTGCTGAAATGTCTTACATCCTTTATAGTTCACTATTCAAATAAAATGTAATTGAACTAATAACATGTTTCTGTTTTTAGTGGCAAGAACAACAACTACCACAAAGGCTACTACCACCATGACTACCACAAAAGCAACCACTACACCAGGTAAACTCAAATGTATTTGTGTACTTCACTGCTATATTTGAATTGAACCGAATTGCTATATTTAAGGGCATTTGAGGGCCTGTTGATTAAATTATGGGTGGTAATAATAATGAACTGCATTTATATGATTATTTTCACTTGGTTCTCATCCATCCTCAATAATGCAGTGCCTTGCAAATGTATTCAGATCCTAGCATTGTATGTAAAGATTTTTTTTCTGTATGATATGTGATTTCAAAACACTGAAACAAAAACAATTATTGGAAGGTGGCATTGGTTTTATGTTGGCAAATACTTTTAAGAATAATAAAACATTTAAATATTTTGCTTGCATAGCTATTTGACCTTGTCCCAGTTTACACAGATGAAAAAAATTGCCCAAAGAAAAGTACCTCATGATAGGTCTCCACCTGTAAATCATTAAAGTAGCTGTCACATTTTCTGAATTAAAACCCTACGGTTGAAGGATTGTTGGTCAGGCAATGAATCTGAAGGAAAATTAAGAACAAAAAGCATTCTACCCAAGTTAGAGTTAACGTAATGCATAGACTACAGAAAACGTACAAAATAATAGCCATGTGTTTGGATATCGCAAGCACTGCTGCAATAAGCACTGTTGGATCAATAATGAGGAAGTGGAAGCTGCATCACACCATGCAGAAAAAGGACATCCTTCTAAACTCAGCCCTAAAACAAGAAGGTGACTAGTGAGAGAAGCCACAGAGAGGCCAACAATCACTTTGAAGGAGCTACAGAGTTCAGTGGCTGATAGTGGAAATAGTTTTGTGTTCAGATTAGACCAAGATCGACCTTTTGACCAAAATTCAAAGTGCTAGAGTATGTGTGATGGAAACCTGACGGCACATATCTCAAGCACACCATCTTCATAGTGAAGTAGGGTGGTGGAGGCATCATGCTGTGAGGATACGTTTCATCTCTGGGGATTGGGTATCTTGTTAATATTAAAAGAAATAATATTATAAGAACAGATATTCCCAAAATACTGGGAAATTCTACAAGAGATACTGCTTATGTCTGAAAAAAAAACAGAAGCTTGGGAGGAAATTCACCATTCAGTAGGACATCGATCCCAAGCACAAGGCCAAAGCAACGTTGCAGTCTCTCAGGAACAAAAGGTGTCCTACGTTGGCCAAAAAGAGTGTACCAAAATAAATCCGACACTGCCTGCGAAGTTGGTACATACCTACCAAAAAAGTTATTGCAGCAAAAGTTGGCTTTGTATTAATGTGTGGAGTTTGATCACTTTTATTTTCATTTTAAATATTCCTATCATAAAACCTGTCACCTTACAGTAATACATTTTGTTTTAGAGTTAAATATCAAACAAAATGAAATGCCCATTTACCATTTTCAATTCAGTGATCTGACAGAATTTGTCCGGGGTCTGAATATTTGCAAGGCACTGTACGTAGCTGTAATCTCACCAGGATCTCTAGGTTTGGTTTGCCCTCTGTTTCTCTACATCATTAGTCTGCTGTTATTGTGTTTCTCACCTTTTTCACACTCGCACTCACTTCCTCCATCCCACTCTCGCTCCTCTCCTTCCTTCTCCCTCCCAGTGGTACACCTGGGTGTGAGGAACCTCCTCCTCAGTGATCACACCACCTACAGCATGGAGGTGTCCTGGGAGCTGCAGGACCGCAACGTACTTCACTATCGCGTGGCCTTCGTCACCGCCAAGGGCGACCGTGCCGTGGAGACGGTAAGAAAACCGGGCGGATTCCACCACGCTTTGATCTCAATACGATTCTCAGTAGAGCCACAGCCAAGACCTGAACAATGCCGGCCCTCTCTTTAATTCACATTCGAGATAAGTGGAATATGACCCTCCTCCAACAGCCCCCCTTGACCTCACTGCACTGCCATCTCTGGACATATTCTCTTATTCTCTATCACCACACATACATTCACCAACACACACACTTCACAGTATGACCCTCCAACAGCCCCACTACACTAAAACCAGCCTCTTGCTCTTTTGCGATAAGCATACATTGTCTGACTGGTTAAATGTTTTAGCAACTCCAATCATTCAGCCAGTGTCCCTTGAGAACACACTGCTCTTCTGGACATTCCGCTGAGCAGATATGTTTGTATGGAGGAGATTGGGGTTGTATTGAAGTCCTTTAAAGAGCATGCCAGATGCATTGTGCAGTAGTGTTTAATCCGATTACAAATCGATTGAAGACATAAGGTTTTAGGCAGTTTGGGAACTGACCAAGCGGGAATATAGTCGATACGTTTTACGTAACTCTGATATACTCCTTGCTGCTTTGTTTTTAACTCCAATGTTACAGCTTTGTTCTACAGATTCTAAATGTGGAAAACAATACAATGCCATTAGAATTACAAAACATCAATTCATTCCTATTCCACTGATATAGTGAAGGGAAACTTGGGAAAGTAACAAAAGCCGTGCCTTGGTTTTTTGTATTGTTGGTAACGTTCAGCACCATATAGCCAATGGAAAGCACCCCGCCAACCACACTTGATTGAAGGCCAGTCTAGGTATAGGAGCAGTAGACTGGAACTCATAGCCCAACTTTGTAATTCAAGTCGCGGAGATCAAGAGTTAGCTTTTTCAGTCTTCACCGAATGAACTGCTGAAATTATGAAACACTTATGAAAGAGCCCCCGCATCAGGAAATAATATCTCATTTCGCAGCAGCGGTGGCGTTGCGAAAGACGACCACTCAGGTCGCACTCCGTTCTGCGCACCCCTCCCCCACTTCAGAAAAAGCTAGCTGCTATTTTCATCACGTTGGCTTGAAATTGATTTGTCAAGCTCGCCTCTAGTCGCTTGTCACAGCTGTGGAACTCTTTTGGACAGGGGCTTGAACGCACACACTCGGAATGTAAACAGGAATGAAGGAGGACAGGAGGGTAGAGGAGATAGAGACAGAAAGAGAGGATGAATCTGGTGGAGAGAAACAATGAGCGGCTGCGGCCCAGAAATAACACACATCCTAGGTGATTCTGCAGCTAAATAGCCTACATTACGAATTCATAGTCTTAACTTACAGTACTTGTCAAATCATTAGTTACGCAATCCATTCCTCAGTTACCCTCTATAGCCTAACTACTGAAACTTTAATAGCATCTGGTTTTACTATTTTTCCAATTAAATTTACTAATTTCAGTGTCTAGGTAGTCTATACCTACATTCCAAATTCAATATCTATTTACACTGAACAAAATTATAAACGCAACACTTTTGTTTTTGCCCCCATTTATCATGAGCTGAACTCAAAGATCTAAGACTTTCTCTATGTACACAAAGGGCCTATTTCTCTCAAATATTGTTCACAAATCAGTCTAAATCTGTGTTAGTGAGCACTTCTTTGCCGAGATAATCCATCCACCTCACAGGTGTGGCATATCAAGATGCTGATCAGACAGCATGAGTATTGCACAGGTGTGCCTTAGGCTGGCCACAATAAAAGGCCACTCTAAAATGTGCAGTTTTACTGTATTGGGGGGCCTGAAAACCAGTCAGTATCTGGTGTGACCACCATTTGCCTCACGCAGTGCAACACATCTCCTTCGCATAGAGTTGATCAGGTTGTTGATTGTGGCCTGTGGAATGTTGGTCCACTCCTCTTCAACGGCTGTGCGAAGTTGCTGGATATTGGCAGGACCTGGAACACGCTGTCGTATACGCCGATCCAGAGCATCCCAAACATGCTCAATGGGTGACATGTCCGGTGAGTATGCTGGCCATGCAAGAACTGGGATGTTTACAGCTTCCAGGAATTGTGTACAGATCCTTGCAACATGGGGCCGTGCATTATCATGCTGCAACATGAGGTGATGGTCGTGGATGAATGGCACAACAATGGGCCTCAGGATCTCGTCACGGTATCTCTGTGCAT